>DWME01000786.1:0-29665 GCA_018244795.1 Parelbella ahira ahira
CAAAGTTGTAGACCTATGTAATATTTTTAAAAAGCAAACGTCTACGCTTTTGCGCCGACATAATTATATACCTAATTGGAATCTCGGAAACGGCTCTAACGATTTTCATGAAGTTTGATGCAGGGGGGTTTTCGGGAGCGATAAATCGATCTAGCTAGGTATCATTTTCAGAAAACGTCGTTTATCCCTGTTTTCAGGTAATGAAAAACTGCTACAATATCTATATCTACAAAGTTATAATCGCTCAAATCGGGCGGCCCTGAAACCAGAAGATCCGTGCTTAAGACCAGATGTCTTCAGTCCGATAATTTTTTCCCTTGTTTTAAGTTCCTTAATTTGTTAGTAAAACTGTTATTGGGAGCCCTTTATCAACGCATCTAATTCGTATTTTAAAAAATCATAAATATACCGAGCTAAGCTCGGTCAACCAGGTACTGAATTATATCAATGAATGAACGTACTTACTGCTTTTTAACGGATTATGTTGAAAGTAGGCCATTAGGAACAAATATTAAATTTCCTAATGAAGTCCGGAACGTTCGCTTCTAACCAAGATTGGGTGGATCGAGCTTTAAGACTCGGCGCTGAGTCGTGCTGAAAAGACCAATAACCAATTATTGAACATGCTGTTGTTAAGGGGCTTAACTATCTTCTCGAGAATGGTATCTTGATACACTTGTGCCGAAGTTTTGATACATTTTTCACAAAAATATGGCTCAGTCACTCGGATAATACCCTCGTTGTACTCTGTTCACTAATTGGTAAGCTTCTTTAGAGCTTTCAGCATGAATACGGTCATTTTGTTTGTTAAAATATTGTTCAATTGTAAGTTTTCTCATGCGTGAATAAAATTTTTCTGTGACCTCCCTTAGCGTACCGCTTAAGTAGTTGTTTTGATTTTACCACCATATTCTTTTTAAATTATCAATTTGGAAATGACCAGTGCGTCTCTTATAGGCCGCAAGTTCTAAGTCATCTTCTTCATCTCCCGAGATAAAATCTTTTACTTTCGGACAAGATTTCTTAGAATTCTTTCCCTTACTGCTTTGACCGCCTTTTTCGTACGAACACTACGTAGACGGCCAGATCTGTTTCTGTCAAAAACAGAGGAGGTTTCATTGTACCTATCAATAGCCCGGTACACAAACGTTTGACTAATACCAAGCGTACGGAGAATTTTAAAAACTGTATTTGCTTCCATACCCACTTTATGTAATGCAATCACAGCGATTCGATTCTCTGTACCACCCCACTCCATTTAATATCATAAAATATTTTACAATATGTTCGTGCGAAAATATAAAAACAAGATGAACAATCGTATAAAAAGGCCAGATTCCAAATTCAAATGTAATGTTTTGATTATTTTAAATTGTAACCGTATATATGGCCAGACTATGTATAATCTGAATCTCAGAGACGATAAATCGATCTAGCTAGTTTTCAATTTTAGAAAACGTCGTTTTATCCGTGTTTTAAGGCGATGAAAAACTGCTACAATATTATTAGAATACGTAGATAAATTTCGCCGCCTACTACAAGGTGGTTAATCAGGCGGTCCCAAAAGTAGAGGTACCCCCGGTAAAAAAATATAATAAAATAATATTTAATAAAACCGATTTACCGAAAGATATTATTCATACTTCATCAGTATGTAATAATAATCGACCCATTTGTCATTCCACTGTTGGAATATGGTTCTCCTGTCATATTGAGAGGGTTATGGCCATAGTCTGCCACGCTGACCAAGTGCGGGTTGGCAGACTTCACACACCTCAGTTTTTTATATTTTTTTATAAATTCTAAGGTGCGCAGGTTTCCTCACGATGTTTTCCTTCACCGTTAGCAAGTGATATTTAAACTTAAAACGCACTTTTATAAAGAGGTGCGCGCCATGGATTTGAACCAAATATTTATTGACTCACATAAGACATACGCCTCGTTTAGATCACTCAGTTGATCTCTTGGGTAGTATAGTAGTATTTATAGCCTTTGTAGGAGGTACCAATAAAAGATATCAAAAACGTAGCTATGAAGATTCACGTGAGATCACTTATTGTGTGAATGCTCAAAATAAATTAAATATAAACTCCATTACATAACCCCATCACGCTTGTAATCCCCGAAGGGGTAGACAGAGGCGTGTATTACACTCCCACGTTACACCAGTTGCGTTTGAGTCCCATAAAATAGGTGGTGAGCCTATTGCCATAGACCGGGCATAATTTCAAACTCCGAGTCACAACTAGAAATTCTAAATTAGAAAAATCTAATAGTACCCGACCCGAAATTTGAACCCAGGACCTCCGATCGGCAGTCGCGCTTGCAACCACTCGACCAACGAGGCAGTCTATGAACTCCATTACATATTTTATTTTAACTATAACGTAGACTAATCCTCAAATCCAATGATACGGTTTATCGGAATGAACAATTCGTCTGAAGTAGTTCTGCTTATCCCAACTACCAATATTGGCTTAAAATATAACTCATAAGTAAAACTTACCAATACAGCACAGATAACCACCATAAGCGTGAAACGCGAAGGAGGCAGCGTACACATAGATATTGTCCAAACTCCAGGGAAACCACATGTCGAACGCTGAAAACTCGTAAGCCTTTATCAGTATAAATTTGGGAACTTTCGAATTGTAACTCATTAGTAACGGATACTAACCGAGGGACGTACTTAGTAACTATTTTATATTCAACTATTATTACTAGTAAGTCATATAATAGAACTTACAATATATGATATCTCTAATTGCCGGTGAATGTTAAATAAAACCTATTAGTAGCAAAAATATGACTCCTAGATTGTAACACTTCGTTGGTTCTAATATCACGACTCTACGGAAAAAGTAAGAAAATGTATATCTTCCGCATTCTCAAATAGTAGCTTAAATAGCAAACTCATTTCCACCGATCTCATGTAAAAACTTACCTAAAAGACGCAGAGAGTCGTCCTCGCGCATGTACATTTCGTAAATGGGACCGCAAAGGTACAGAGTGGCGCTCAACCATACGCTCGCGACGTAAGTTTTCAACAATACCCGAGTAAGCTTCAACAATTTCTCCTGAGAATTTACAACCAACTCCTTTAACTCTACCAGTTTTCCGTATTCCAGTTTCAGTCCCAAAACGTATTCAATGAAAGGCATTTCTAGTATTCCGTCTCTGAAACACATTTCGCTGAGGAACGCTTCGAAATCTTTGCGGAAAAGCAAACAAACCCCCAACGATATAAACATAATGACACCAGTTATCCATATACAAGCGCCTTGGATACAAAGTAGTAAATCGGAACGGACTGATATAACAAAACCAGAGGTAAAAATAAAGATCAACAATCCAAAAATGAAACTGGTAATCTGGAATAGAAGCCATCTTTTGGATTTCCAATTCTGTTTCTCGAAGAATGGAATCCCAGCGAATGATAGGACGCGGTCAAAAATTTTTAAAGTTTCATCCATGTCGAAATTACATGAAGTGATTTATGGAAATGATATGTGCCGTTTTAAAGAGGAGCGCAAATTGGTACAGTCCTGCGGTAAAGTGTTAAGTGTGTGGTACTTAATGCACTAGAAACTGAAACTGCAGATTCCACTTTTGAACTTAATTATACTTTAAACTTTGCGTGAGTTTAATATTTTTCTTTCCATTTTATGGCTTCACACGAGTGTATAGAATGAGGATCAAATTACATTTCGAAACGAAATGTGATAATGAAAGTCATTTTTCATTTACAGTTGGACTTGACACACACTCAGATTTAAAGGAAATCTTCAAGAAAATGTAACAAAGTCCACGTTTTAGGTACGTACTCTTTTGGGTTTTCTTACACAATCCATTTCTCAATTCGCTATCAACACTTATGTTCGCAACTGTATCTGTCACAGCAATCATCTTCGGGGGCTTCATTTAAAAAATGACAAAATGATATGGTGTGGGAACGTAACATTTGTTCTTTTGTGTCGTGAATACTTAAGTGACACCTCTTTGATGTCCTACGGAGAACATTTTGTCATTCCCCTTTTTATGAACGCACAATATAATGGAGATGGTATCTGACAGTCCTAGACCGGGAACAAAAATAATGGTTAAAAAAGTTACTTAACAATGAGGAACTCGCGATGATACTTTTACACATTATTCAAAAGGCTATGTAAAATAATAACATAATATATAATTTTCAAACCCAGACAGTAATGAGTCTGTAACTAGAATTATTAACTATAGTGAAGTACTTAATTCTGACGTATTTTGAACAGATCTGAAAATTACCTTATCATCAGCGTCCCATAATAACGCATTTGCAAGCTTTCGTATTAAAATAATTACTTTTCAATTACAACAGATATGGAGAAATAAATACCAGTTATAAAACACATTAAATGAAAAGAAATTAATGATCTATTCGTGATTATTTAAATTACGCGAAATAGTTGATAGAGAAATACTAGAGGAGGACAGAATATAAGGCTTTTTCTGATGTTTACCAAATTAAAAGCGGTTGCTGCAGCCGATAGTTATCCATATACCAACATCATACGTGTTACTATTAGATCCTATGATGCCATACTACCGTACTATAGCTACCCTTTCAGGAAGATTGTTGTATTCAATACCTGCTGCCTTTTCCTTGGAGTTCTGCAGAACTCGTGAGTGTTTTCAACAACTTGCAAACTTTCCTACTACATGTTACATCATCAGTCACCTAATCAAGAAACATAAATAAAAGAAGAATTATTTGCCTCCATTGAAACATTAGTATGGTTATTATCACATTTAGATTTCCTTGCTGTGGCTGTAATGATCGATGGCAGTGGACAAAGCGTCGGTTCATCGAAACATACTCAGTTAAAGGCGATTTTATTGCTTCTGAACTAAAGGTTTAAGTACAAATCCTGAAGGTACTAAATTTTGCAACAATATAACGACAGTAAAATCGGATTTTTATAGGAAATAAAGAACAAACCCGGAACGAGCACTTAATCTTTCATCATTGGTATTCCAAATACAATGTAGATACTTTAATATCACTTTACAGTAGCATAATATACAAGGAACGCGTGTCTAACTTTGTCGCCCTCATCAACCCTGTATGGATTACTATTAGGTATAGTTCTTCTCTCAGTATGATTATTTTTAGGATCATACTCTTTCTAAGCATACCCAAGTTGTCAGATTTCATTAGCTATAAAGGACATTAGCAAAACTCCAAGTTATGTAGATTTCCTCACCAGATCATCTTTCAGCGTTATAGCACGTTTTATATCAACTCAAAAACGTCTATGACGTTATCATAAAATGTCCGATCCGAAATTCGAATTCTTGACACCCGTAATAAGAAGTTGAAATGTTAACTAGAAAACTATCATTGCATTCGTTTCCAAAACAAACATTTTTGTACGATAACATTAGGTAACTATCTTTTATCACGTCACGATTTTAAAAATACCTACTAGATTTATAAAGTATATTCTGGAATGCCCTGGTATCTCGTTCACTATCAGGTGAGTCCATAAATCTGTCAGAAGAGGAAGGGGCAACGGAAACCGAAACAAAACTTTAAAAATAAAAACTACCGAATTATAGAACGAACTGCTTCGTATGCAGGCTTAGATCATAAAGAAAACGTCATTTAAGATGGAACGTTTCGTACTATTTTTTTACACTTAGCTCGATAAACAAGCAGATGGGCCACTTGACTTAAAGTGGTCACCATCGCCTGTAGACATTTGCAACATCCGTGGAGTACCCAATGCGTTGTTGGCTTTGAAGAAGAGCTCACTTTCAGCTTTTCTCGAAGAATCTTATGTGATAGTGCTCTGAGAAAACCTCAGATGGAAACGCATTCCATATTTTACACTTGCGCGGTAAAAACGAGTGTGCAAACCGGACCGTGGAAAACCGCCAAAAGTCCAGCTGATAAGTACACTTCTTCTATAGATATATTTATTTATATATTTGTCCGGAAACATACTTCACATATAACTAAAAAGCGTCATAAAACTGCCAAATGACGTGCGCAGCTTCATCGTAAACTGGCGTCATAAAAATGGCTTTTAGAAGACCATTGACACACTAATAATGTCTTATTGGTACCAACTCGTGGATATTGATATTCTATCCAATTTCTCAAGTGTTATTGTACATACAACACTTTGTATTACAATATTACAATATTTAATTATACTGTTTAGATATATTTTTCTGTTCGAGTTGGTATTCTCAAGTAAAAGAGTTGCTCAAATGAACTACAGTAATTTAGATAAACTCTTTATTTAAAAAAAATATATTTCTGGTAAGCATACTTTAAATTTTATTTAATTTTTGAAGTGAACAAATGACGAAAGTTAATAAAATTAATTTTATTTTCAGTTAAGCGGTAGCTCATAAACAGTTAAGAATAAATAGAAAAAACTTTATAAGATAAATAGTTCGTAAAGCGATCCAACTATGAGTCCAAGTATAACTTAATTGCTTATACTATGGTAAAAAAGTATCATCTCGCCTGTATCTCCCTAAAAAGGTAGGCAGAGGAGTGTATTACACTCTCAGTTACGCTATTCATCCCGTCATGGAATAGGGGATAAGCTTATTGGAATACACCGGGCACAAATCTACTAGGAATTTCAATTTATAAAGACTTAATAATATTTTGCTGGGTCCAGGAATCGAATCCAGGACCTCACGATCAACAGTCGCTTGCAAACGAATTATGAAGCAGATCCAGTGGTTCCATTCCAGTGGACCCTTCCAGTGGTTTCCTCATTCTGACTCCTACGTTTACTTAAGAGCATCGTAAAACCAGCAAATGACGCGTGAGCTTAATCGTAAACTGCTGGGCCATAAACATTACTTGTGGAAGACAGGCAGCGCAGTCGCCAATTGAAATAATAACCCCGTGCTAATAACTGAGTTTCTCAGGTAATGTTGATGTTTTTTTTCCTCTAGTTAGTTGGAGTTTTATCAACACTTAAAATACAATATTGTGTGAAATAAATGACACTCTTACTTTATGTACAAAAAATATTTTACTGTAAACTCACCACCTACTCGATGGTGGGATATAAACGTAACCGGGGGAAACCTGAGAGTAAACTACAGTTTCCTTTTTATCTATTGGGGATCTAAAGGCGGGAAGTTATGGCTTTAATTTATTAAAATTTCATGTTTAAAAATTCCTTAAATTAAAAACGTATTCGTAGAAAAATACTCATTAAAATTAAAGCAATGTATAAACCGCTTGGCTATATAGACTCCGCAGATTACTAAAGCGCGTCATAAAACTACCAGATGACGCGCGCAGCTTCATCGTAAACCTGACGTCATAAACATTTTTAACGCTCCAATTGAACCATCAGAAGTCTAACAGCTAGTCGCTAAGAAAAATTACAAATCGTCAAGAACATAACTAGAAAATTGACTTACGATCAATGTACACTTACATCAATAGAACATAATTTACAACAGATAAAGAAGTGGAAGCAGCCGTGTGTTCGTATTGTCCTAAACTGCTATCATACCCCAGTTTTTGGGTTTCAGCTTAAAGCTTAGAAAGTCTGGGGTTCCCATACCCGGCACGTATGTACGTACATCCCATTTTACGAAGAAGTGTAAGAAAAATACATATTGTGAAACCTAGCACACTTACCTCCTCGTAATATTCTCTAAGACGTATGATGTATACCAAGCTGAAATTGCTTAGTGAGGTACATTGATTGTCGGTAAAAGGTCGGTTGATCGAAGCGGCGCAGCTCTGTGAATTGTATTTTAATGTGTTAATACAATATGTTTGCAATGTAAATGTTTTTGCTCCAAATACAAGTATTTTACGTAGTTGTTACAATTTCTTCTAATTCGATATAACGAATGTACTGGAAATGGGACTTCTGTACATTTATATTATCAAGTAATTAGTTCGAGTAACTTAAATAAATTCAAAGAAACAAATTAAAAGAATCTTTAATTATAACCCTAGGGCAAATTTAGATACCACCTTAATTAACGCAAATCCCATGCTTAATGAGATTCGACAATATTTCATTATAATTCAAAAAGATTTTTTCCAGTAAATTACTTTCAGCATAATGCCTTAAGCAGTATATTTTTTTACTTAGATAATGAGCGTTATAATGCCTTTGATAATGAAGCTTTGACTCAAACCTTACCCTGAAATGTTTCGTTGTGATATATTCCATTCAAAATGTTCTAAAGGAGATAACAAGACAAACATTTCAGCTGATGTTCCTTAGCACTTAGGTATTGTGTAATTTTTTCTAATACTTACAAAAGATACTGATCATTTTGAATGTTGGTGACTTCTCGTATATAAAAGCAGCTTTTGTGCAAGTCAACAATATCGCGATTCAAGATTCGTACAACGCCATCTGTTTATCGATTAGCAAAACTTGCAATTTTTAAGTGATTTATGTAGATAATAAATATAGAAAATTATAATGAAACAAACAACTGTCATGATCCGAAGATGTAACGGTCGTCACGGAGAGCAAAACGCCGATCGGCATAAAAGAAATTTGCAAGAACCCTAATGTATTTACACAAAGGAGATAGCAAGTCGGTATGAGAGCGATAAATCTTATAGTGTTATTGTTATTTTTCCCCACTGTTATTCTATGTGCCGGCGTGATTTATCATCTGACACTATCGAGCATTTTAGTTAATTGACTTGGCGTTATATTCAGTTGTTACTGAGTGTAGATGGATGTGAATTATGAAACATGTTTCTGTATGACTTATTTCTGTAGGAATAATAAAATGTACCTACGCGAGGATATCAAAATATATCAAAAAACTGCTTCGAAATTATGTGTTTTTTGCTGGAAATCACCAGGTATTAAGTTTCACTGCTCCAAATTTTTTCTTATTATGTAACATGGCCACTAAAGTCTATAGACCTCTATAACTATGCTCCCGTGGGCTTGATCTTGAACGCAAACGTGATTTATTGATGTTGCTATCATGTGCTACATCATTCTCATTCAAATGCTATAATAGACCTATTTTTATTTGTATGCTATGGGTACACACACAGACTTGACATTTTCCAATGTAATTCAAAAAAATGGTTACGCATCTGTACCTGAGTCTAACTTCAATGTTCGTGGCTCGTGTTTGGCTACCGATATTTGTAAAGGAGATAAAAATTCAGTAATTTATGACACTTAATAGTCTCCGCCGTGATTTCGGTGCAAACGGCGGGAGCTCATGAGGAAGGACCTCGTACATGTCCGAAACTAGTCGGGCCATCCTGAAAAACGTACGTGAGTTAAGCCGGTATATATAATCGCTTAAGAGTTAATCTATTTCATAGAACCCAACACATTAAAATCTAAGCAAGATCACGCTATATTTGGACGAAAAATTCTTTTCGTAACGCGTTATTTCTGAAATTTTTTCCTTATTTGCCACAAAATATTTGTCCTAGGAAAATATGCGTTACAACTGCAAAAATATATATGTAATGTTAAAATTTCCCTCTTGATCCACCCCCCATAGTGCGTGAGTCGATGCAATAACAAAGCTCACTTGGCAATGTTGCCAGAGCGGCGAAAATAAAAATATTATCCGACAACTATTTGTACGTATTGGGGTATTACAAGGAGCTGTATTTGCACCCTTGAAATAGCCTTCCTTTTCTTATTATGTCCTGTCTATAACATGAAAACAATGCTCGTCGCTATACAAAAATCGATAATATTTTCGATCGATCTATTTTTATTTGCGAGTATTTCTATAACTTTATTATCACCTTTACAGATACAGCACAGATGCAAGAAGCTGTTAGTGGTAATGGTACTGCTGTGAGATAGAACGTTCGAGTAGCTTTTCACGTATATTAAAATATTTGTTAAATACCTAGTAGTGTGATTTTAACAGTTATTTTAGTGAATAAATACATAGCATTTAAATACTTTATCGGGTCTAGGTACATTTTAAAGCTGCCAAAAGGTAAGACCACCAAAATAATGTCGGTGACACAAACGCCAAATTGAACGAAAGATATTGAAATTCATAATAATTATAAAGCTCTCACTTAATTGCTACACATCACTAAATACATAGAGTTTGACATCCAAGACACTCACGAATACTTTCAATATCTCCATACAATTATTTATATATATATATTATTTGAAACTAAAATAGTTAAATTACTTTAGGGTATGTACAGCTCCATAAAGATATTCCTATTGTTGTCTTCGCTTCAAGTTACTGTAGTGCTTAGCAATACTCCTGATTTACCGACTTAATATCACAAATGTATTGACCGACCTCTGTGAATCCCATCACGTGTCATTGTACACACTATATTGCTACTTCAGATACGTATTTTGTTTGTTTTGCTATTAAATGGGACTTCTTCCGTCCGGGATTTCTATCATAAATAAATTTTGTGCGCTCACCGTATTAGTTGTAACAGTACAAATATTACACAAAAATCACAATTGTTAGAAATTTAACATCAGATATTAACTTGGGCCCACTAGGGCCACAAGCATGACAAATAGTCATTTGATTTATTGAAATTTATTGACGTCAATTTACTTTTAAGTCACAGATCCAAATAATATGTATAGCATACCTTTATATAAAATATTCCTATCAGCTATCTTCAATTACGAGAAATTGCAAAGAATTTCATATTGTCTAAAAAAGAATGTACTTATCATGTGTTTATAATAAATTGTTATCTGTACACATATTCAAATAAGTAACGAGCTCAGTTAATTTACAGCTGACTGCAATAGAATATAACCGTTCCATAACTGTTACTACAAACAAGCTGCCTGTGTTCATAAACATGAAAATATTCGAAAAACCTTTAAAGAGGTTGTAGTTGACAATATTTCCTCGCAAATTTTGAGAACGAAACTCGGTTAAACATTATCTTTTCAGCTTCTTTTAGGTCGATGTCAAGTCGTGGCAAGGGTGGAATTTTAAATATTCTCACTGTGTTCTCATTCGTCGCGTTGACAACGAACGGCTTACAAATTTTTAAATTTTTATTTTGCCCCGTTGTCTGACACGTTCTTTGTTAAAATGTACTGTATAATCGAGCAATCTTAAATTCCGCCTACCATTTCGCTGATACGGGTCCAAATACCGGCATACATTTTTTTTATTAAATTTATAAATGCACGTACATGCATTTTAAAATTATTATTTTTTAATGTAATAATGTAAGAAAACATGGTCCAGATACCTAGACACCTTGAAATTCACCATAATGTTCTGTAAAGTGTGAAGTCTGGTAACCCGTCATTGGGTAACGTCGAGTATTATGGCCTCGCAACGTTTATCCATTCTACGACAGATGTGACTATTTGTTCTAATAATCGTAATCGATTTGTAATAATGACTTATTCTGTACATGCGTGAACAATGAACATACATATACAGAAGTATCGAAGAGAAAACCTTTATGTATAAAATATTTCATAAAAATGTTAACTGATATGTTTTATTTACGAGTATGTACGTCATATAGACCACAAAAAAAATATTCAAGTGCGCGCTCACCGGCAGTTATGCGCGTTACATATCTACTCATTTTATATTTGGTTAGTAAAAGTTTTGGTAATAATAAATTGAAAAAAATTCAACACTCAGGCTAAATATTATTTTTAAATCTCAAAATAGTGGTTGATGTTGCAATCTCTCAACCTCCGGCGCGACCTCGTCGGAAGCTCGTGATGGACTGCGTTGAGATCCGTAACTATCAAACATATCCCTGAAAAGACGTATGAAACTCGTACTAACTCATTAATAGTAAAACTAGGGTTAACCCAAGAACGTTTCGCAAACTCTAATGTAAGCATACATTGCGTTATTATGATTTCCGCGAACTCTAACGTAATTATACGGTTTACCGAGCACCACTGCAGCTTAAGTTTTCAGTACACTGTTACGCATTTTGTCAATACATAGATAGATATCAGTAAGAAAAATTAATGTCCTCCTACGAAAGTTATCACACAATATTGTAAACTGTCCATTTATATATAAAGTTATATAGAAAAAGTCCATTTATACAGATGTCGATTTAATATGTTGCTATAATTTTATTAGTTTATTATTGAACTCCCTATTCGTTCTGATCCCTATCAGATTCCTCTGAATACGAGTATTTCCAGTGAATAGATAAAATATTAGATGGTAGTTGCGGTTTACATGTTTGCTTTGAAAATAAGGATCAATCACGAAGAAATCATCAACATCATCGGCAATTAAAAAATATAAAACCATAGTTCTCTTTTCGAACGGACTGTGTTTTCAAGAATCGTACCAAGTATAAATTTTATAAGTGACATAAGCTACGCAACTTTGAACAAAAAGCTAATACCAACTACAATAAATCTAAAACTTCTATAATAGAAAATCATCTATATGTATTTAGCTCTGAATATAAAATACCCATGTGTAAGTAAATAAACGAACCCAACACGATATATTTCTACTTTGGAACAACTCAACATCATGGCAGACAAGCGCAGGCAAACACAATAAATCATTTGCCTTTCTATACGAGTGTTATTCTCAAACCGCTCGATATTAATGAATATTCAATGAAGGACTGACACATGGTGTCACAAACAAGGAAATATGACAATGGGGAAAACTTTGGGATCACATTTTGGGCTACAGCAATCGAAGGTAGAAATTTAAAAAATGGAAATAAGCGCCTCTGTATTTTAAAAATCTACTGCTAAGTATCGGTCTACAGAATATTCCAGTACGCTACTCAAATCGGTATCATATGGTGCAAATTTTAAGATAAACGTCATTTGGTTCATGATAATCTACAACTAATATTTCATAAAGGTATCAACCGTGAAAACACTTGTAAAAGTTCTTCAATAACGGTCACCTAAACGAACGTTGACCGCATCTGGTCCTGCTTAATTTAGTATTGCTTAATAGGCTGTCACTTACCCGGCGATATAAGAGTATAAACCAAGAAACAGAGCTATTATCAAAGGAAATTATCTTTGCAATTATTTGTGCATCAAAAATACTCCTGCAAAACTCAACTAACATCTCATCCAATTTAACCACAAAAGATTAAAGACGAGTACTGCTGTGTTCTCGGCTGGAAATAAAAGGAGTGGTTGTTCAGGATATTTGAGATTGGTGTACAGTAACGCTAAAAATTAGATTTTTATGAATTTCATACAAGAGACATTTGAATAGACTATTTTATATCATCTAACTTGTAGGTTATTGTAATACTTTTATAAAATAATAAACCACACATATGTACGATAACCACCGGACCGACAATTTAATGGACCGTCGCAGGAAATTGTTCTTCATATAACACAATTGCGGCGATAATTCTGTTTTATTCCGTAATATCCGTAATATGTCGTGTTGTTATTGCATTGAATGGCAATAGACTTACCGAAAAACTTGACTCGTAATGCAAGATGCCGCTGGAATCGAGACTCTAAACGTAGTAGGTATCCAGAGTAGCCTGGAATGGAAGAGCTTGAAAGACACATATGTACATCAAAATCGTGATTGCCAAAACTATTGTTGTATAAAAACACAGCAAACGGCTATCTAATATCAAAAATAAAAACATACTTTTCCTTTATCCCACATGTTAAATATTCAAGCAAAAACTGTGCAACATATTTGATTCTCGTAACATATTATAAAATTTGTTCCCGTTTCTCAGCCGTCCTGTATAATAACATAAAGTACCGCTATTTGTGGCCGAAATTCTCCAACACGTGGCAAATTCGTAACAAGAACATACTGACTTTAAAATATGCAATAATTTACTTGACAAAACTTACACCCTACATAGTTTTAGCAATTTCAAAGCAATAAAAGTGTTTCGAGAATAGTTACTTGGAAAATAGTTGGCACCGGGCGTTTTTCTGTTGCAACAACATTGTTGTCGTGGCAAATTTCATTCATTTAACCAGATTCAAAGCAACGACTAGTAAGAACAGTAACGATGAAAATAAATTTTGATAATATATTTGTAACTAACGTATATATTATGGCAAATATTATTCTTTTATTAAACAATACGTAGTATAAGCACTACAACAGTAAAGACAAGATAATATATGTCAATGAAATGGTGCACTATGGGCACTGTTTTGCTCCTAAACATATAATTATGCATATATATTTGGTTAAGTCTCGAATGAATTAATAATGTCAAAATGATATTAAAAAATATTTTATATATCCTATCATAAAATGCAGAAATCGTACACATTTTCAAAGAAAAGTCCTGTATCCAATAGATAACCAAAATAATCGAATACATCTTTCCGGATTTTATAGATTTATACCATCCGTATATGTAATACCAGAAGCGTCTTTCGACTTTTCATAGCTATTCCGTACAATGTGGGATATATTGGTGAGTAAGCCGCTTATGGTATTTGTCTCATCATCGATATTGCAGTTCTGTTTCCAACGTGATCGTTATCCGAGTTCACCAACTCCGATTTTACCAAGAAAGAAAAGCACCAAGCAAGTAACTCGCGCAAACAGAATTGCGTGAATTAAATAAATTAACAGAATTTTGAACAATTGATTCAAAAGAAAGTTATTGAACATTTCTAGCGCTGTTTGTATGGTGTTAATACTAATTTCATACCAATTGAAATAAAAACAAATGTCGTATTTTAATCACAACGATTAAATCATCAATCGCTTGCTCGTTGTCAGTACAGCACTTCGCGTTATATATGTATGTATTTCTCTCGTATTCGAAGTCACATTATTAATATTCAACGTGCGCGAAAATGATTTAATGCCATGCTGTGCAGTGTTTGATATTTTTCCTCAGGAAGGCGAAAACGTAACTAATTTGTTCTCTTGTCGTATCTAAAATTATTGTAAAATTGTTCTCAACTGCTCATAGGCTAGCCTTATTAGATAGATAGAAGAAGGGCAGAAAACTAAAATTTACTTATAACACGTTTTACAAATGCATTAAATTGTTTACATTTGTTTATGCATAAATTGTTCACGTACATACTGTCAAAGTCAGACACGTAATAATATGTGGTCAAGCAGTAGCACAGAATAAATTTATCGGTAAGCATAATCCAATGTAACATAAGAACCTCAATAAGGTTCCAAATAAAAAATATGATGAATCACAGTCGAATTTCCACTTAAAAATACTAATATTCATAATGACGATGTTATCGATAGATATCTTGTTCCGATAGTGCTTCTTTTAAACGATAATATTACAAAATATGTAATTACACAGTAACGACACCATCGGGATCACAGACGTCCTTTCAAGAATTCACACCAATCAAAACTTGTCAAACTCGTTTTTGAAAGTTTAGATATTGAAAATTCATTAAAAGGACAGAGGTCACAAAAAGTTGCGCATAACTTATCCTTAAGAACGCTGATGGAGTCAATTACGACTCGTTATGGCACGACACGCTGTCCTTTAAGTAATGTTACGGAAATATTGATGATATAAATATAGACATTATATTTATATAAATATCATGCGCCGAGCTGAAGATCGAGCTCAGAGGCGTGCTATTGTAGAAGCCTATGTCCAGCAGTGGACGGATATATGCTGATAATGAATGATTGGAAATATTAAAATCATTCGGCCGTTACTGGAGTTTAGAAATTTTTCGTAAAAATAAAAAGCGGTAAATCAAATTGTGGTAAAAATTATAGATTTCGAATATCGAAGTTTTTGATATAAGTTATTTTTCATTTCTGCACCCCAAAAGAATAAAACGAGACGGAAATTTTAATTCGGTCACCGGGTATATACATCCCCATTATCATTAGAAAAATGACCTTGAAATTAAATAATTTAATTAAATTGGAACCATCAGATTAGAATCATTAAGTTTAAGATATTAAACTAAAACCAATTACAAAAACCAATACACCACTATTTCCGCTACTTATTTACGACAATTTATATATTTCAATGGTTGACCGCTAAGAGCAAATGTTCAACAGCCGTCAAATGCTCGATGATCGATTAAAGTAATCAGTATTATTTGTTATACTCGAATATATAGTTATTGAGTAACATAGCGGGGAAAACTCCAAGATGACGGAAGACACACGTGCCTGCTAACGAGATATCGTAGATTGCAATCTACGATACGAAAATATCTTAATAATTAGTAAGTTAACTGAATAGATTGTAGCTAAAGTAATTTAAGTATTTATAATCGCATACATATTTTTCAATTATATTTTTAAAAGTATGAGAAAATGTCAAAAATAAACCTTCACCTGGGAACAGAGCCAGACAGTACGGTGTAAGACGGGAGCTTTTCAATTCCGCAATCATATAAAAAATTACATCCTAAGAACACAATGCAACTATTGAAAGATCACATTTTTCCTCAAAATCTCCAATTTACCGTAACAATCAATCAGTTTCTAGATACGAGCAAAAGAGTCCTATACTCACGAGGTACGTAACATAATGGTTTTAATTTCCCGGGCGCTCTTTGCCCGCTGTTCAAATATTGGCTAAGAGCATTGAACCGCTCTACGTAGAGACAATCCACATTGAAACTTAACCTCTCCTGCTTTTGTAACAAAATAATTGTAACTCCTTTAAGGTCACTCTTCAAATATCAATGCTAGTTAAAATTTTTCTTCAACGTATTTTTTTGTGTGTTTCAAGTGTATACAAAAGTGTTATGACGTAGGTGACTGGTTTTATGGTAAACAAAACTTTATTTCAGACATTTTTATTCGTATACTTGCTGACCCGGCGAACTTCGTACCGCCTAACAATATGTTGCTCGGTCCTGGCATTTTAAATCTCTGATATCTTTTAAAATATTAATGCAGTAAAGGGCAATTAAGCATTACATACATAATTTAGCTACAATATTTAATTGCATGCAAAATAACACAGTACCCCATTGTTTAAAATAGCTTCGTAAATAACTTATTATTTTTTTTTGCAAGATGTGAAAGATAAATATGGTTATTGTGGTTTAGCTTTGGGGGATAGACGTATACCATCGCATGTAGAATGCCAGTGTCGCCGTTTCTAATACTCTAACAAAAAATGATGTAGATGTACGTTTTGTGTACGTCTATACGAGACGGGTCTGCGTTCGGCTCACCTGTCTAAATTATTATCTATTATTATTGATTACTAAAACGATCATTAACAATGTGCGATATTAAATATAAGATACTATAGAAGGAGTTACTATATAGGGATCATAATGTATTAATCAGAGCACAGCCCCTTATTCAAGGATACTGAAGAACCAGTTCCAACTCTGCATTTACACACAACGCACGAACGCAAATGTATACAAAACAAAGGAAATATGTTATGTGACAATATGGTCACATAACACACCAACGCAAATGTATACAAAACAAAGAAAATACTAAGTTCCAAGGCTCCAAGTTCGTTCTCACCATCAAAGATATTTACTTTTTAATTTAAGCCAAGGAACACCAACCAATTTTTAATAATCTCCGTTAATATAATCGAGTCTCATTCATGTTTCCGTGGAATGTCTAATGAACTGCAATAGTAACGTCAAGCCTACTAACCCGTTTACTAAAACTTGAGTGTAAAATGATAATTATGTCCTGAAAAGGCGACACATTTCCAACACTAACTGGCCGCGGCATAAGAATATGTCTGGCTAACAAACAATTTCGCCTGACATGTTAAAAAAAACAAATATGTAAGTATAGCAGCTAAGCAGGTTAATATCAGAGCTGCGACGTGGAGCTGCAAACATAACTTTATTACTCGGAATATATGTAATAGTTTCATAAAAGTTAACGGCTAGTATTTGCTTAAGTACCAGTGAAAAGGTAGGAGAATACTTGACCAGACAAATTGGACCCGTAGAAACGCGAAGAACTCTCTCATTCTATTCTATTTTCTTTCGCCTAGACTTCAGAAAGAGAGGTCAGGTTAATTTTGATCCTTCACTCTCAAGACGACGCATTTTCAGTCTTAGAACAAAAGCAGTTACGTGGAATTTTAAAAGGACTTTAAACGTAAAGGGGTAGAGTTTAAAATCGCATGAGGAATCTCTGCTCGTAAAGTAGTATGGAGTGACGGTAAGAACAGTAAAATCCCTGAAGTAGAAACAAAATACTTGTTTTTGTTAAATGTTTCCGAGATAAATTCAAAGCTGTAAAGAACTTAATATGAAAACAAATAAAATTTAACTTTGGGAAATAATGACAATACTTGAAAACAGTTTTTTTTTTATTAACAGGAAGTCGTGATGTGCCATTTCTTTTTTTTAAACGTAATTTTAAATAACGGTCATCATGCGAATTTAAATAATCTTTGAATTTTTTAGTAAATTTTCGTTGCAATGCACCTAATACACTCTATACCTACACACATAAACTGAATGTAATAAACAGTTTTTTTTATATGTAATGAATGGTATACCTATTGTAATACTGGTTTATTGTAATAGAATTAGCATCATTATTTATTTTAATGGTGATTAAAAATGTGCTAGTGCTTTAAGACTTATTTTTAAAGAGCTATTATTATTTTTATTAAAAAACTATATAGTACCCTCAAAATTAATAAGGTCACTCTACTTTAAGCAACACGGGCCACTTACAATTGTTCGACAATTGGTTTTCTATAAATGCGTTTTAACAAAAAAAGAAATCTCTACAGATTTTTGTCCGTAGCATTTGGCTGTCGATTCAACGCTTACGTTTGCTACAATGGGGAAGCTTTAATACGAAAATTTAATATTATTCCCGTGTTCCGCTTCTGGTACCCGATGTGTTGATACAAAAATGTTGTTTTATTAAGTAACTGTGTTTATAAAGAATATAACGGACATAATCTATGTAACAATAACAATTTAGGTAATAATAATAAAGTAAGAACAACTGTACTAAATGTTTCATTGTTAAACTAGATAACCAGACAGCTAACAAATTACTTATACCTACATATGTACATTAAAAAAAGGAACATCACACTGGTAATTCCCAAAGAGGTAGGAACAGGAGTGTAGTACACGTTTCATTATATTACTCGTACTTCACGATCATACACACTAGTCACGTACAACGGTTAATGAGAATTTGCCTGAAATATATGTATTTATTTAATGACATACAAAAGTATTAAATCACCCGAATACCATTAGTAGCACTTAAACGATAAAACAGCTGAAATATGAAAAGTTAATCTTGTTTCGCTCACGTCTCGAAGAACGAACGAACGAACTTACTTCACTAATGAGTATTGAACGAGTTCACATTTAACTTGTACTTCGCTGCTACGTATTATGTACTCGTATATAGGTATAGAAATTGATGAAGTTTACGAAGTTCATGTTACAAAATACGTATACCTACGTGGATCTTATGTGGTGAAGTGAAAGCGCTTTGACTAGGTGACAGCACAGGTAGATAATATTAACACCGTCGAACAGATAAATCTAACCATAACTTCTCTAACGAATATAAGCTTCTATAATGTAAATAACATCTCCAACGCGAGGTCCCGATAGAACGTGATATTTCTAGTCATCTTTATCATAACCATCACTGTCGTCATCATTATTATTAACATCATCACCGCCATGGTAATTATGATCATCATTACCCTTATCACCACCATAATAAGCACCATCACCATATTCGTCATTTCTACCATCATCATCAATAACCCTTTGTCGTACCATTGCTGGATGCGACAAGTCGAAGACAGGGCGCGATGGCGCTCGTTGGGGGAGGCCTATGTCCAGCACTGGACTGAGATAGGCTGATGATGTGATGTGTGATGTGTCCCATTGTTGGATTCTCGTACCGGACGTCCCAACCAAATAGAAGTTTTAAAAACATGCTGCCATGCCATGATGCCTTGATAACGGATTCTTCATACTATAAAGAATATTATGTGAGAATTTATAGCGTGAAAATTTCCTCATAACGTATTCCTTTATTGCCCTCCCTTAATAAACCTCTCACTCTGAGAGGAGACTCTTCTCCGACGGTTGAAGGATAAAAGCGTCGAATTAAAACGTTGCATATAGACCCAATAAGAAAATCGATTAAACTAAAATCGCTAAAACGTCTACCAGTTCTCACATATTATACGCGTATATTTATGTTATACACCTACTCTACTGTAAGAACCGGATGTGTTGTTGCTCTCTGATGAGTATTGAGCGGTTTTAAACTAACATTCACTCGAACTTTATTCTCGTATCTTACGTAAGCTCGTACGGTTGCGGTTTGCGATCCCATTCAATATTTCGAATTTTGTATCTAAAGTTTTTACACTTCCATGCGGGAATTAATGGAAAGGAGGATGGAAGAATGCCATGGTGTGTATACGAATTTTCTGTATTAAAATTACTTATAGGCTACTTATGTGGAACATTTACATATATTCCGCCGATGGGAAGCGAAAAATTGCAAATGCGGATTTTGTCTAGTTACGTAGTCTGGAATACTGTATACTGTACATCTTAAAGCTCCCAGAACTTTTGATACGTTTATGATGATTCTTCATAAAATCTAAGGGTACAATGTACGTAAACATACATACGAGAGTTAAGACGGTGTATAATTAAATCATGTTTGTATAATTGACTCATGTATTTATATTAAGTAGTAAGCATAGTAATGCATTTATATTATTCAAACTCGCAATTATCATGTGCATCTTTTAAATATATATGGATACCTATATTCCTGCTATGTATAAATCTATTAATTTATCTACAGATTATACCCATCTTCTTTTGATCTACAGATAATGTACAGACGTAAACACCGTAAAAATGGAAAAGTCAACAAGCTTACGTTTTCAAACGACCGAATTAATAAATTTAGTAACTGGTCTATGGGGACATCTTTGCTAATCTGTAAAAAGATCGCAGACTCAATTCCGTAACTGACTTTAGTAAGATAAAGAGAGACAAAGAAAAGCTATGTATAAAAGCTAATTATGCAATAAAATATTATATAATGATACTAAAGCTTGGTTCTCCGCCTGAATTTTCTAGAATATAGTCCCTGTTTTCGTATTTCACGACGACAAATAATCCGATAATGTAGATGGAAATAATTTTAATTAATGTCATGTTCACGTATATTACGTAGGTATGCATCCTTTCAAAATAAAACAAAGTTTCTCATTTAAATTTTAATTTCAAGCTTTTTAAAAGGTGGCGTTAAAGGTTAACCTACAATTTTTTTGTTTACGTAACCCCAACATAATTTTTCCTAAGAGAGTTCTTCCTAAGGTCGACTCGTCGAAGTTTTACAGAGTATCCAAGACAGGATTTCCTCAGGGATGGCCGCGTTGAAATGAAACTAAGTCATGCTGTAATTTACGCTTGTACTTGAAGACGAATTGGTTGCAATCTGTTTTCAGCTAACTTTTTGAATCTTTAGACAAGTGTCTGGTAGTACATCTTGTGATTCCTCAAACTAGAATTTGATCCTAGAATTTGTACTAAAAACGAAGACAGTCGCTTCTAGTATACTCGTGGACCACATCCTTCTAACCTACATATATACTAAGTATGTATTTTAAGAAAATTTTGTGTTTGCAACATGAGCTGCATAGGATTATTGGAAATGATCCCCGAAACTGGCCATAAAGACAACTACTTTGTTCTTTCCCGACGTATAAATGAATGAAGTGAATATATTTTATACAAGGTTTCAGTAGGATGTCGTGATTACCTTAATAACATATAGACAAAATACAATAAGATTACTTCAAACAGAGGTTCGAGATAGATTCATCGATTTATCGAATAAGATTTAACGATTTAATGATTTAGATTTCTTCTTCTTGGAATGTTCTTTATATTCTCCTTGTTTTAGTGTTAAAAAAGGTAAATATAGACAAACCAACATAAAATAACTCAAGGCTTAAACTCCATAATCACCGATGTAGACGGTTTATCACTATAAAGTTTTCTGGTTTGTGTTCTAAAAATTCTTACCTGCCAGCAAAGCCTAGATGGCCTCTGAAGTGACTATTTTTCATGTGCATTATAAAAGAATAAAATTGTTGTAGTTTACACATTTAAAATTTTTGTTGATAAAACTACAAATTATTTTAATAGATAAAATTTAAATGTTTAACTATACTTTGATGAATATGTACTCGTATTCTATGTTAACTTAGTGCAATAACGATGTACATAAGTTAGAACTAAGCGAGTGACAGCATGTTCTGATCTTATGTAGGTACTCATGAGCACGGGTGACAATATCGCGCGTCGCCTATGAAGCGATCTCCCAAATCCACAGACTAACTATGTAGAGGCTATTCATTTTTATATACAGAATTGCATTCAGTGGCTTCATTTAAAGGCGCAGGTACATTTTAGCTACCATCGTACAACGAATTTCTAATTATCTAATAAAAAAATTACTTCGCAAATAAATACTAAACAAAATTTTATATTCCCATCAAGATTATTTCTCCTTTTATTTGATTGACACTGCAACTGCCCAGTCCACTATGCCCAGCTCAACCGTACTTGATGTATTATAATACTACCGTGCATGTATCTAACATACATATTGATATTAGTACAATTAAATGACCTGTGTACATCTAAAGTAACTTGTAGTACAGCATTGGTCGAAATTAGACTATGAATCCATAAAAACTTACTGCCTCGTTGGTCGAGTGCTTGCAAGCGCGACAGCCTATCGGGATGTCCTAGGTTCAAATACCGGTTCGGGCACTATTGGATTTTTCTAATTTAGAATTTCTAGTAGTGATTCGAAGTCTGGAATTGTGCCCGTTGTATGGCAGTAGGCTCATCGCCTATTCCCTGGGCCTTGAACGTAACTGGTGAAAAGTAGGAGTGCACTACACTCCTCTGCGTTCCTCTTCAGGAATTACAGGCGTGATATTACGAAGCCATAACAAATAAATTAAAATTACAATTTTTAAATTTTATTGATTAAATTTCTTATCTGTGCAACTGTTCACCACAGAGTATCGTGTTTGACATTGACAGTTTGAACGCAAGCAATGAATGAATTATTTTTTATACCTATATCATTGAAATATATAATTCTTCCCTTGCAGTGTCTGTGAAAGTCCTACTCTATTTATCAACGTCAGTGAAGAGCCCTCAAAAACACAATATAGTATGGACTATATCCTCCACTTCATTGTACTTGTAGCGATCTCCTTTACAATAGGTATATCGTTATATATTTAGTGTATTGCTTTTATTGTTTTTGTAACAGTGTAAAATGCAGGGAAAAAATATAAAAGATGGAATCGACTGCACCTTTACGATATTACATCTGATCAATGACTGAAAACTTTTAATGTTAAACACCAATATATAAAACACGACAATTGTATGAAAAATTTACAATATGCAAAATTTTATTATTAACATTTACCAGGTCAGTTGTCTACGAACCAGCATCTACGCCAAGCCACACTGGGGCAGCGTGGTAAAGTCTGCTCCAAACCTTTCAAATTCGTGTAAACAGAAGATTTTAAATAACTATCCAGTAAACATATGTATTTATTTTTTACAAATATAAGCAATTATATTTTAAACGCTTAATCTTTTGTGTGCCTAAAACGAATTAAAGTTGTAACAAATAAATTCATACAATGGATTCGTTATCAATATAAATGATATTTCTCAAGCTATCATCATCATTTCAGCCCATTGACGTTCACTGCTGCACATAGGCCTGCTCTAAACATCACCCAAAATATATTAATAGATTGTTTAAAAAATTTATTGTGTATGTAGGGCATTGACAAAAAATCCAAAAAAGTACATAAAAACCTCTGCCCATTAATCTTTCCTCGTAATATTTTTTATTCTTTATAATCTTAAGGCTTCAAATTTATGGCTATTAGATAAGAAACGAGGGGTTCTTCCGCTTTTAATACTTTTACTTTAATCATAAACCGCTTTATTGTTCTTGCACAGTGATACTGTTTAGGTAGCCTCGCTTATACTGTGTGGCAGTGTAAGCAATAAAATATCGAATTATATAATAACAGAAAAGACTAACAATCTACCCTCATTACATTCGATTCATTAGATACATTCGATTTGTTAACTGTACTAATATTACTAATACACACGACAAAGTGATCCACCGTACATCCATGATAAGAATAAAACAATTTTTTGTATTATGAAAATACATTTCATATACAGGCGGCAGTCAAAATGGCGGCTTGTGCCAAGTTGAGAAGCGCAATCAACCTCCAACAGAACTCTTATGACAGAACTATCACATATTTATCGAAGAAACTGTAAAGAAAAAACCTGTTTAGTATTAAATAGTAATAGGACTTCACCAATAAGACATTTAATACATAGGTATCTATAAATTAGTACAAATGCAGTTAGTATTAGCTAGTACTAGGTAATCCTACTTGAAGTTGGTCACAAGTGTATTAGTATTCTTCAAAACAGAGTCGCCGGTAGAAAGTAAGTATGTATGTATATTCGTCCAACACACCTTTGAGACTTACACAAATTGTTTCAACAACAACTAGGTACTTTGTAGTATAAAAATTGCAGCTGTGGCAACAATCTGTGAAAAATACACGTTAATTCTTAATACTCGTATCTATCACATTGTGTTCTTAGTTTTAGTTGAATTTGGATTTGTAGTAACAGACCCGCAGATCATATTACTTACTTTGTACTCGCCCGCATACATTCAGATCCAATCTCAAAGTGGATTACTGAATTACTAACCTATGCTCTGAAGGTCTGTTGATAAAATGAAGCAAAAGTTGCCTAATTTTACTAATGGAGGCAAAAACCTAAAGCGCCCTCTGTTGTTTCATGGGATAGATTGTTAATGGCAAAATGGCGCGAGTATGCTATGACTGTTTAAAGTCGCGTATCCACTTACTACACGAAAATAGGAAAATCTTTAATGTTTTCAAAAGCAAATTTATAGCAGCGGCAAACAAATTGATTTAGTTCGGTCGCGTTGCGTACAAGCATAGGGCAGCGAGCCAGCCGCGGCCCGTTATAGCCAATTTTGCGCGGGAATTGTGACACCGCCATCTTTGCAAACGACGATATAAAATTTAAAGTGACAAAATTCCGAATTTAAAAGCAATGGTGCGAATAAGAAAAACTGTCGGTGGAACGAGTGTTGGTAACTACTTCTCTAGTTTCTAGTTCTTTCATGAATTTATTATGACTTAAAACTTCTCTTTTATTTCTTTAATAAAGGACCGTGCCAGTTTGTAATTCGAATTTCAATTTTGTTTCATGTGATCATTTCTATGAAAACTACATTTCAAAAATGATTTTATTATTATTATATAATTAATTACCTCATCTTACTGCGTAATTAAGTTTCTTCAATTGACATATACTTACCTATAAAGAACATATATTACATAGATTTTACATTGTTAACCTTGGACTAACATGTAAGGCATTTCACTTACGGTATCTAAAACAATTAAAGCACCGCGAATAAAAACAAAGATACCTACCCCACTAAGCAAGCTACGCTTATTAAGGCGAGTTATTTCAAAGTGGACTTTAAAGTACTTTTTAAATCTTTATAAACGGATCCTTTTAAATCTCAGTTGTGAGCGTGAAGTGGAAGAGTAAAGTCAGTGTTTTAAGGAAAGCGTATAGCGAATAACGAAAAATAAATCATTTGCAGTCACGAACCGAACTACTCACTACCTAGTGGCTTAGATTCCAGTCTCGTACTATAGGAGTCCTGGGTTCAAATTATAACGCGAACGTGTTAACAAAATTATGACCAATTTTGCGTTTACATGTATCATTTGCTGCGTGACGCAGGAAAACAGTAGATATGGAAGCGTACATTAAAGTTCTCAATAATGTTTTTGGGGCATATGAAGACTATTAAGCTGCACTTGACTAGCATGTCAAAAGATGTTTCTAATTCTTCGCATTCTGAGAGGAGCCTCATCTCTCACGGTGAAACAATTAAAAGTATCGATAAAAATACTAATGAATACCTAATCGAAATAATGTGAACAGTTTAAAAATATTAAAATGGTTTTTTTATTGTTATGCTTCGTTGATACACAGTAAATGCTAATTTAATAGAAATGACTTTGCATTTAACACTCAAGTATCCTTAAGAATGTAAATACTACTTCGCGCTTAAGCTCCTTTCAGCGTCACGATGATTATTTATTGAAAGTTTAAGTTAAATCTTATAATAAAAATACCTTAAATAGATAAACAACATTTTATATTATTATTATTTGTGTTCGTATTATTTTATTATTTTTACTTTTTCCAATAAAACTATCGCTTCTCTTTACACTAATGTTGATAGAACAAATGGTTAAGATAGAAGACTAAGGAAACAGTTGACGAGAGAAAAAATACAGCTTTTTTAACTTTTAATAAAGATTCTTCCTCGAACGGGCTCTGAATGTAAATGGAGGCTTTCATGGCAGTCCATCGGAGCGTTTAAATTAATTTTATCTATTCTTTGTCTATTGGGGATGATTGGATAGGGGTCGGTTTTGTAAGAGCTCAGTAACTTTTCCGATTAATCCCAGGTCATCAAAGGCCAATAAAGTATCAATTGTTAGGAAGTGTTTATCTTCGAATAAATATAACGATAATATTAGCATTGAAGAGTAATCTAGAATCTAATTAAGAGACAGGGAATTAGTAAAGTGCGAATTAAACAAACCAATTAGGTAATCGTCTTTATCATTTACCTACAGTTACTAAAAGGACAAGCATTAGTTTTACGTGTTTTATATACCACAGCTAAACTCGGCGATCAAATGGCGATTCAAGCGAGTTAAAGGCGATCCCTTGAATAAGAATTAATACATCAAGTAAATAAGGTACATATGTAAATAAAAGAATATGAAAAGAAAAAATATTTTTCTGATGTCTGCCGGTATTAATACGTCCTGTTAATAAACTTCCCACTGAAGCCTTGTCAACAACGTAATTAACTTTTCATTTAGTCTTCAAACAAAACAGCGCCGCTCGTTAAATCTTAAGATAATAAACTGGTCCATATCCTAGCGAGGGAAGTAAAAATGTTCCCAGATAGGAGTTTAATTAAAATAAACTTTTGTGTTCATTTACCCGACATTCATGTTGCAGTCAGTTATACGTTTTCAACAAGCCGAGGACAGGGCCCGAAGGCGCTCATTAGGGGAGGCCTATGTCCAGCAGTGGACTGAGAGAATGTGATAACGATGACGATGATAATTAATATATGTATGTTTCCTCAATTAAAGCCGACTTAGAAAGCGACTTGTGTACCTACCTGTAACATGTTTCCTGTACCCAAATTTCTCCGCAACTAAGGAAGATCTAAAACCTACACTGAAAAAGTATATAATATATGAAATTTAGATATGAGCTTTTATACACTTGTACTATTTTCGATGACTGGGGGTGATCAACAAAGAAACGAAAATGTTTTTGAGGGAAACAGCTTTTATGCAAATAATATATGACGCTTTAAAACAAATTTCATAAATTCCAAATATATACTTACTATACGAGTTTCATTACCTTGTCAATTTTTCAAAAATTAAGTTTCGTCAGTAATAAATCGATTAAATATGGTTCTGGTCATTTCAAACATCGCAATTTTACACACTCTCCGCGACACATACTCGTATATTTAAATTCAGTACCAACTTGAGCTGAGTAAGGGATTGCGCTGAATAAATAAATGTCCAAAACTCAGCAGCATTACACACAATCCATTTTATTACCTAGGCCTAATAGCAGAACGTGTGCTCGCATTTTTACTGAATTTAATGTTCCAAGTATTAATTTCTTACGAATTTTATTTTAGTAGTCACCTATATAAATCTTCATAATAACCCAGCCGACATCTCCATATACATACAAGTCATACATACGTTATATTATTACAAATAATTGACTACACTTATTCTAGTAGGATTGCGCGGAGTCAGATACTCATATTACTTCAAGGCTTATGAGGCAATTTAAATATTACAATAACAAGCATAAGAACGTTTTAGATGGAAAACATAACCAGACATTGATCGATAATTTTCACATGTGCAATGTCCTACTATCCCTAACAACTACATAGATTGCCTTATGACGTACATTTTTGCATACTCCCTTTAACCTCTAGTTAATCTCTCCCAGTGTTACCGAAGACAATGATGCAGCTTTTCCACCGTAGAGTACTAAAAGCCTCCCAGCACCTTCATAACTCAATAAGCTTTTGTAGAATTCTTTTCCATTCTACTCTCAGTCTTTTCTATACCATCGCATCTATTTAGCAAAGCCGCCTTCCCTGCGGCAGGTTTGAGGCGAACCAACAAAAGAATTTCTCGAGTGGCGTGCTGAACAATTTTCAATCACATCACAGGTAGTACGTACGAGTCTGTACTTTATGAGTTTAATCAAGACATTCCCGTGTCCCCACTAAATCACTCAAACCACATCCAGCGACCATAAATTGCCCGTTATCAGCCACTGCTATTTTCATCGTGTACATTGTTAATTGTTTTAGTAACCGCATACAGTTATGTCTGCATTGCTTCGTTGTTTTTTAAGGAAACACTGAAAGTATTATACTTGTGATGTATATAGGATTATATCACAGCCTATATAAATACAAATTCATTCATTCACGACATCTGCATTGATTCGGCCCCTAAAAAATAATACGTATGAGATTGTTAGGCAATCCTAGGTTGTACAGTTCCACTTATTCCTAACGAGAAACAATTTTTACTATATGAACAATTTATATTTCGGTCTGAAAGGTGCGTTTGTCGCATATACACAAGACGTACACGAGGCACGTATACACGACACAAGGCACGTGTACACACACAAAATTCGATACTCAGTCATTAGGAGAAGGATAGTGTCTGCAACCGATTGTGAGGACACAAATATTAACTAATACTAACTGCGCTCATACTAATATACTCTAATAGGATTGATGATATAAAAAATGCATGTTCCCGCAGTCCTATTGCCAATTTAACAATCAAATATAATATCGTTAACTGGACTAACAGACAGTAAGTCCCATTCCTATACTTCGACTAGGTCATAATTAAGGGTAAGGTAAGACTAGGTCATAATGCAAAGATCTATTTGATATTCTTTTCGCTTTCAAAAAAAACCGGGCATTCTCCTTCAGTGTATCCTAATAAATATATATGTATATTTACAGGGTTATATAAATGAAATTATACAAATGCTTATCTAATTCCATATATTTAAAGCTTTTCATAGCACCATAACATGTGTGAAACAATAACATTTAACATTAAACACCAATAACTCTAGGTTCAACAGATCTTAACCTACGGAATGAGACGTACGGCAGGTATAAATACGACCTTTTCCCTCGCATGGTGAGCAAGTCTCTCGGTGGAGACGCTCTCTCGGGCGGAAACTGCCAATCTGGACATCTGAAAATGTATTTAATATAAATACTCTTTGCCAAACCAAGCCAGCATGCCAAACTCAAAACTTAATCTTTATTGTAAGAGATGATCCCTTTAACATGGCAGTTTTTACCGCGCACGTGTGAAATTATAGAATTTATAAACCTTAGAATTTATAAAAAAAAAAATATTTTCTGAGGTGTGTGAAGTCTGCCAACCCGCACTTGGCCAGCGTGGCAG
>DWME01000787.1:0-29650 GCA_018244795.1 Parelbella ahira ahira
GAATTTCTAGTAGTGACTCGGAGTCTGGAATTGTGCCCGGTGTATGGCAATAGGCTCACCATCTATTCCATGGGACTAAAACGTAACTGGTGAAATGTGGGAGTGTACTACCCTCCTCTGCCTACCCCTTCGGGGATTACAGGCGTGATGTTACGTTTGTTACGTTTATATTTACATACATACCTACCTATAATAATATCACCGAAATACGTAACGGTATTACACGGGTGGACCAAAATAGACTGAACAGTCATGTAATATAAGTAGTTCAGCTAGTACGCGAAGGTTTTTATCTTCATTTTTTATTGCTGTCGAATTTGAGGCGCTCGAAGCCCAAATGCGGACACGGATTGCAAATGATCTGCCAAGTGAACGACTTAGGAAACCTACGGTTTTTAGATCGGTCTTAGACTGCTAGTGTCAATTTTTCAAAAATGAGCAGAGTGAGGATTTTTATTGTCAAGTCATAATCATTAATGTCAGTCGCAGACCTTCAGAATGACCTGAATGGATCCAACAGAACATTTAGTTTAGTTATAAATTTCATCATTTAATACTATTTGTATTCAAGAAGCCATGTAGTGGCTCGGAGTCTGGATCTGAGCCCGGTGTGTGGCAATAGGCTCACCACCTATTCCATGGGACCTAAACGTATCTGGTGAAACGTGAGAGTGTACTACACTCCTTTGCCTAACCTTTCGGATTACAGGCGTGATGTTGCGTTATGTTACGTTTGAAGAAGATTGCTGGACCCAATGTTTGGAACTCGTTAATTGTTTAAAAGCCCTAATTAATTATTTAATGCAATTAGAACCATAATATTTTTGCATTAGCATAGACAAGGCAGTCTCTGCCGAGTTGTCGCCGCAATCTTGCTGCAATCGGCGGGAACCCATGATGAAGGTCCTTGTACAGGGCTGAAATTAGTCGGGCTATCCCGAAAAACGTACGTGAGTTAAGCCAGTATATATATCATATTATGTATTTATGTATAAACATTCACGGGATATTTAATAATTAAAATATATGTATGCTAATAGAGTCGATAAATCTACATTTGAAACACTAACAGAAATTTATTTAATATTGATCTTCAGAAATTGTAACTTTGGCGTCGTTCTGACTCTTAAGGATCTACCTAAAGAGTGTCGATCTAGTACTGCGAGATCAAGCGATTCTTATATTTTTTCTTTTATAAGTTTTTCATTATAAATTGTTTATTCGTGCTGGTTTATTTACTGTTTTTGTTTGTGTTACACCCGAAGTTTGGAGGTTACGAAGACCTTTATAATACCAATCAAGTTAATCAACATTTATTGGATAATATGAACAAAAGAATGTAGCAAAGAAAAACGCGTAATTCAGTTAGAGAAAGCAGTAAATATAATTAATTAATTGATACATTCAATATAAGAGATAACAAAGGGAGAGACGCAAGGACAGTATAGTAATGTTCAGATTATTGATGTGTTAAATTATTTTATAGCACAACATCAAGTAGGTACCTATTTACTACAAAATCTCTAGCCAGCTTAACCTCAATTGAGAATGTCCATTTGGAGATTTACCTGCCTTTTCTTCTTTTCTATACATTTTTTTTTTGTAAAAATATCGAATCGTTTTTTGTAGGAGTAACATATTTTGTGCAAGAAATATATATCATAAAATCGTTGTTCATTTGTTGGTCCTTTTTTTTATTGTGTAATGTAAAATACTGGGAATAAATGTATTTTTTTTATTTCTGTAATAAAAGAATATCTTTCAAACTCCACAGGGAGATATCATCAATGTTGTGCCTACGCTAAAAGCTCATTTGTCTCCAGTGATATGCGTTTACTTGCCGTGTTTGTTACAACACAAAAATGTCTTATCACGATGTAACAGTAAATGTAAGGGTAAACAACACGTTATTCTCATATATCCACGTTTAAAAAAAATATAACGTCTTAACGGAACCAATTTGAGTGGAAGTTAATCTATGTAATGTGTACTACAGCAAAAACTCCATCTCTCATAAAAAGAGACTCGCAAGTAAATATTTTCATTTGTATCCACACCACATAGATCCGAAACAGAAATAGAGAGTAGAGTAGAGAGACCCCCGTTTTCTCGAGTCGGCTTAAAATTGAAATAACACTGAAGTCTATTTTTCCAATTCAGATAACTCACTCAGAACTTCCAAAAGTTTTCATTGAGATTAAACTTTATTTGCAAACAAAAACTTGATTCTTATAAATCAGCTTTTCGATTCTGAACAAATAGCCAAACATTAGAGATTAGTTTAGTCTACATTTACCTATTCTGTACTCCAATTGCTTTACGACAAACTACGAAATAGGATTTATTGCAAAACACCACACTAAAGCAATCTGAAGAAGTTTCTAGAATTTTGCTAGGCAGGCGAAAATTGCACAGCAGTTCTTAGCGTAAATTGTCAATATTTTCTTGCAAGTTAACATTGAAAGTTAAAATAAACTATGGCATTCACCCTCTCTTTCTGTGACGACATTCGTGTTCCAACAGTGGAATGATTAAAAAAAAAAAAAAAAAAATCGACCCATTTTTTATTCCACTGTTGGAACATGGGATTCCTCTCATATTGAGACGGTTAAGGCCATAGTCTGATGAATGTCTGAAATGCTGATTAAATGAATAAAAGTCTGACGAATGATAAAATTTCAGTAAAAAAAACTTTTATTTATATCGGAGAAATAAGTGACTTTAAAATTATGTAAGATAGACATAATAAGACAGGGCATCAGAACTCATTGTATAGGACTAGCTACACTATGTTATATGCGTGCAACATTACTTTGCTATTTGATATTATAAATAGACTTCTGTGAGCAGTACTGTGCAATTAATGTTGACATCTTTAACGTGCAATATTTTAAATGAAATTTAAATTTAAGCTTAATAATTGTTTTTCATTATTACTAGCTATTGGAAAAGCATAAGTCTGCAACGCCATGCATGTGTGTTTAAACAGAAAAATGTAGAAGAATCACGTCATGTGTGCAAGAGAAAAATATTTGGCACTCTGTTGCAAAGATTATTTTTATTTCATTACTACGCACCTTATACCCTTAATGGCCGTCAAAATCTCATACATCCAAATTATCGCTTTCATTGACTTTACGCACGCCATACGTTCATAGAAATCTAGAGAAAATGCTTAAAGGAAAAATTATCGGCATTTCTTTTAATAAAATAAGTAATCATTACAGAAATTGTTATTTTATATCCTATTTCTAATTTATATATTATGTTATCCATATGTGTTTCTATGTTAAGTTTCGTAAAAAAAAATTGTATAATTGAACTATACAAATTACATTAAATATCACGTAATTATTACAAAGTACTAAATTTTTTTTAAAACCGCTCATTATTTTCAAAGTCCCGACAGTCATCTTCGACTTATCCATTAAACGTTCTCAAAATACTTATACTTTATTCCAATGTAGAATCATTATCATTGTTATTAAGACAAGCTGCACTTTGATACAAGACCCACTCGATTGTAGATTTAGAATGATTATTTTCACATCAAGTTACATTATTAGTCTTCGCATAGGCAGTTACATAAATAAGTGCCTTAATGGTAAGTACACATAGCCTTGACAAAGTTTAGTAATAATCGCCGGAAAGAAATTAAGGTTGCTTGGCCTAGAGACGTTTCAAGGAAAAATAAATCGATTTCGAGTTTCGTGGGAAAGTTTCTTGGCGTGGATTGTAAATGTTGTAGGTGATAACGTCACGGTCTTAATACGGTCTAGCACGCAATAAATACACATTGTCAATTCTAAAACCCCAACATGCTAACTACAGGCTGTTCAATTTAATAGTAATTCAATTAATTAATTTATTTATTAAAATTAATTGAAATTAATTTATTAGTTATTCAATGCTTTTTAGTATACAGTCTTTGTCGGTTACATTTTTGTAGTCTTGCCTTTTTAAATTTCTTGAACAACTTCTTATAAGGTCTTCTGAAAAAGGTATGAGTAACGGGCAGTTTATTATTGTTATTACAATTACAATGACTACAATAGTTAATATGATTAACAGTTATTCACAATATACGGAAATATATAATAAGCTATTCTAATAAATAAAAAATTTCGACCAACATTGTTTCCCTATCGTTATCCACCCGCATAAATTTTGTGAACAAACACAGTCGGTTAACACCATGTTGCACATTTATAGACAAAACAGTCGTCCAATAGTGACTCAAATTAATTAATTAATTGCAAATCAATTAATTGCATTTCAAACTTAATAATGAGAACGTTATGTTTCTCTCTTTTACACAATCAACTAAAAGCTTAGTCATTAGAAATGAATTATAGTCCCGCTCCCAATAATTATCGTTATTATCATCAAAAAGATCGATTGAGGAAAAGCTCTTACTTTGCGAAATATTATGATGAAAATCATCCATCATCATAATATTTCGGTTGGAATTGAAAAAATAGTTTTCCATTTGTTTGAAAAATTACAATACTGCAAAACATTTGGACTTTAGTTTGAATGCAATCGAATTCGGGTTTTAAAATACTGCTAAATGTATCGTCTAAATGATTTTATATGCAAAGATTATCTGAATCAATTATTACCAAAATTGGGCAATCAGTTGACTGTTTAATATTCTATCGCAATACATTATTATTACATTAAATAAACTACATAGGTATTTGTCGCATATCGAATGCATTGATTATGCAACTATTGCTGAATTAATTACTTTTGTATCGAATGTATCACGTGTCATATCCACGAATAAGTATGGCTACTTTCATCAGCCCAAAATATAGAGAGGTCGATTAAAAATATTTTTGTACATTATACAAAAGTTATAAAAAACGAAATTTCTGCTTTTCGCAAGAATGATAACATTACTTGTACAACATTGTAAAACAGTACATTTGATCATAATTATTTTTACATTTCATTAAAAAAGAACGGAAACTAAATTTCTTCACGAATAAATAAGGTCATTATTACGAGTAGGTACTAACCCACATAATAGAACTGTTGATTATAAATATTTTACATGTATTTTATAAAAAAAAGATTTAAAGAAAATAAATAAATATATTTTAACGGATAAATAAGGCTACTTTAAGGAGACCACAAATTATTTACACAAAAATGATAAGTTTTATAGAAAAGAAATAAATACATTTTAACACATAAATGAGGCCTCTTTTACGAGAACACAAAATATTTCATACGCATTTTAAAAATAGTTATACAGAATAAATAAGTAAATACATTTTCACGAATAAATAACGCCACTTTTACGAGACCACAAAATAGAATCGTTGCATGAAAGTTCTTATTAAGCCGGGCTCGCAGTTCGCCCTAGAAAACAAGAGGCTTGACATAACATGGCAGTAAATATCGCATCACAGTCAGTCAGCCGTCTCCACAGTCTCTCGACCTGTTAATCATTTAGAGTACATGATAGGATTTGAGCCAAAATTCTCATCTTCTGCTTATGTATGTCTACATAGAGATGCCTGTATCATTTTCCTGTATGTAGTTTATTACAATGACACAGTTATAATTAAAAAGTTATACGTTTAATGAATTATTTTTACGTTTTATAATATAATCTGCACAAAAACTTTTGTAAATTGAAGTAAAAGCAACAGGGTGTTAAATAATTATATTAAAAATATGTATAACTTGCGCGTATAATATTAAATGGTGGATACAAAAATAGTATGAGTACGTACGTATCTGAGCACGGACAATTTTGATTCATTGCTTACTCATTACTAACTATTGATTGTTAGCTATGAAATTATTCATTATTGAATCGTTAGTCATTAATTTCGGATACTGTTTATCGGATTGGACTAATTATGTAATAAATTAATAGAATTATATTTAGAGGGTCTTCACTACTTTTTGGTAGACAAATAATGTTATATGACACTAATTTTTAATTTCCTCGTATGTTGTTTCAATATTTCATGTAATTAATTGTAAATTTTCCAGAGACTGATATTAAATTAATGAATGGATAGATCGTAAGCGTAATTATAGTATATTTTGAATTTTAGCTTTAGAATTTTGCACCTTCAATTTCCATCAAAGTAGTTCCTACGGCAATGAAGTAACTCTATTAGTCTGTAATTTAAATGCACAATTACATAACGCGGCATAGCGGCAGTTAGGCTTTGACTTTCACAGGGTTAAAATGGAATTTATAACGTTAATTGTACAGTAATTGTCAAGAGTGCAATATGATTAACTCCATTAAAAAAACGTTACACTTACAAAGGGAAGGTTGCCAAAATAATATTATATTTACCAGAACACTGGTCGGCTTGTATATTGTACACGGTAATATTTTAACAATAGAATGTGTATATTGTAACGATTTGTCTCATATACAAACAATACAACGGAAATGGATGATGTCCCTTAGGAGGTATACTGGAAATTGAATAATAAGAATCGTAATGGTATCATCTACATTTTTTTGTATAAATACTATAACATTGATTACGCGAATCCTTTGCTCTCATATTGCTACAAACATCTTCGTTCCTATTAGTCGCCGATAAAGTATTTTTTCGTCTATCACATATTCATGTAACGTCAATAGAGTAACTAACTGTCAACAGAATAACTAACTGTCAATAGAGTAACTAACTGTCAATAGAATAACTAACTGTCAATAGAGTAACTAACTGTCAATAGAGTAACTAACTGTCAATAGAATAACTAACTGTCAATAGAGTAACTAACTGTCAATAGATAGCTGACTGTAATAACTATAAATAACTGAAACTGCATGGAATACTTGGAACGAAAAAATGATGGAAGAAACTCCGTGACTAGAGCGGATATAATGGAAAAGCTTAGGCCATTTGCTTAAGTGCGTGTTTGCAAACAACTAATCTTTGAAAAAATAATAGAGAACTGTAGGTTTAGCTTTTACTTATTCATATTTTTGTTTTTCTTTAATAGGAACACTGATTTCAGGAAGAAAAAATTTTTAGGATAACCTTCAGGATATAAATTTTGAATGGGTTTTTTCAAAACGTACGTATTATACGAGATTCGTACAGAAAACATTTTAATAATAAAATCTTAATAAAACTCTAATATTATACATATTATAATGTTAGTGATTTTTCAAAAAAAAATATTTTTAGTATCATTTTTAAGAAACCTACCTAGTAGTATATGTTATAAGCATATTCAAAGTGGTATATTAACCAAGAAAAACATGCGTATTAGTAATTTAGTATATAAATCTTTTCGTTTAAAGTTGCTATCGATAGTAACATATAGGTACATATGTTACATATGTTATAGTGACAACTTCTAGTGAAATACACCAAATATTACGTCACGTTTTATATATCAGTAAAGATAAGGACGACGATATACATTATACAATTTAATTTACATACACGTAACTTTATTAAATGTACCTCAGAATTACGGACCAATGGGCGTAGGCTTGTTACACCGAGCCGAAATATAACACTAAAATTAGGTAATAAACAACTTTAAAAGTACGGTGGAGTATACTTGAGGCTACTCTGGGACCCATTTTCAAAGAGGCTATTGCCCGGCAACGAAACTAAATAATATTTGATATATAATCAGGTTATGAAAAAATTTTTTACACGAAGCACTTTTTAGTAGCTCGGCGCAGCTTATTTTTACCATCTATTTAATAATATTACCACGTGAATTTCGTAATAACTCGAAACTGCAGTTCTAGATTTGAATGTGGGTAAAATGAAAAAAATATACATCGAAGTATGTCAAGTGGGGATGAGTGTTGTTCTTGCGTTGAAGTGAGGATACACTGTGCTACTGGACACATGATGTGAAAAGAACGCTGTACGCAATGTGGACGGCGGAGCTCAGCTGTATTTTCATATTGTTCGGTGAGTATTGTTAATTAATCCTTAATTATTCTTTAATTGTGACATATTAAACTTTAATTTATGATTTAATTATATATTTTTACTGCTAGCTAGATGAAATATTCTCGCTATCAATAACATTTTATTTTACTTTAAATTCCACTGTGTAGGTACACATAAAATATACTGACAATGTGGCAGTTAACAATAATAATAATTAGCAAACTATAATTTTTCCAAATTCACGACTATATTTATTTATAATAACTCCCAAATTATTTGTTATCATTAAATTTTTACATTTCATTGATTTATTTATAACAAGTTCAAATTTATCACCGTCAGTATGGTTATTACATGTCACTATTATCAATATATCATCCGCCACTAGCACACTACGACGTGTTGTCATTTCTAGTGTGTCATTTGTATATAATAAGAATAAAAGCGGTTCCAGTACGTTCCCTTGAGAGATGCCTGTTTCGATACTTGTACATTTTGATCGATGATGATGGTGGACTTATTTATCAATAGCTATAATCTATTGTGATACAGATTTCTTTATGTAATTATTTTTAAGTTTTATGATTTGTTATTTGTTAGAAACATAGTCAGAATTACTTCGAAAGCTTTCGAGATATCAAAAAAGCATTTGATCCTTTTTAAGTATATTATTCATAACTATCGAATCAGCGCAAACTTTCATATACTTTTTTAATTGCTGTCTTATCAAAATTACTTTTTTCTTTTAGCTTAGTAACAAGACGGATATGTAGGTTATATGTATATTTGTATCTACATACAATAGAAACTCTTTCTGAGATCTGATTTTGAAAACAACCCGCACATGCGTGCAACCCAACGTAATATCCAAATTGTTAATCTATTCCTTTCGATGCATATGATTTTCGTACACAAATACATACATACCATTCGTATAATAACCTTTTACAGGGCGTTTGGTTCACCTGTAAATCTTATTATGAATCGAGTAGTGTTTCATATTTTAAAACTTAATGTTAAAGGCGAAGTTTTAATTACCAGGACATGTCATAAGTCATACTATCCGCGTTATATAGACATCATGTATATGTGTACAACGCATGTCTTCCTCCACTGTCTTGTCTCATGAAAAGATTACCCGTACCAATTCCTACCCATCTCCCTCGTCTTACACGTCTACCCGACACTTTAGACTACTTGTCAGTACAAACACCATGTCCGCCGACGAAGACCACCATCCTTGTTCTTCGTGATAGACAAAATGTCGCACATCCAAGTTACCTGTCCCATAAGCCTTCACGTCCTTCGTTCCGGTTCATACATGTCAGAAAATGACAACTCCCAAACCTTACTGTTTTGTTCTTGACTGAGAGATATCTACTACTATTACAAAGTTGACCGGAATTTTAATGAACAATCATTTATCAGTGATACCGATTCCAGCGAAATATATTCTCAAGATAGTCCTGAAAAACTTACGTGAATTAAGTAGGTAGGTACGTTCAGGAAATGTTTAATAATGAAATTTATTGAATTTTCAAACAGTGCAAACACGATGTTACAAATACTTTGTTAAAAGGTGTCGTTAACATTACTCCATAAAATTTTATAAGTGTTATTAGTTAGACTCGATACAGATATTTTCTAGACAATTCACATATTATTCTACAAAAAAGACTCTGGAACTGTAATAAAATTTACAAATACCAAATCTGGCCTATTCTAAATGATTTCAATACTACGGTAGAACATATTATACAAATTTATTTTAAATATTTGAAAAGCAATATATTTGCAAACATTATTGCGCTAATAAATTATGTGTGCTGTGGCTTGTGGTTTTACTGCGCAAAATTTACTCTGTGTGCTCGATGTATGTAAAGTAACTTACGTAACATTATTTCAATATAAAATTAAAACTCATTAGTTTAGCTACAACTCATAACATCGATAAAGATTTATAAACATAATATTCAATAATTTTTATAGATTAAAAATGAAATTCCGCTAATCTTATTGTACAAGTAATGTAATTGATTATTGTTTTAATAAAAAAACAGTTTATTTCTTGGAACAATGTCACAATAGCTAATTATCGTATAATTATAGCAACGTAATGAAATTAAAATGATAGAGAACGCGCCTCGTTGGTACGTATGCCAGAATATGACACGTGGCAATTCAAAAATTCATGTTCGTATTACTTTAATGAAATTGTACGTACTTACTAAATATGTGTATACATATACTCAAATTATTTGTGTAACCGTATCGTCTAGGCTAAATAAACTCTATAATTATGTTATTAAATATGATGATGTACAAAAATGCTTTTAAATTGAACAATGTGATACAGAGTACTTACATATGTTTTATAAATTCTTGCTTACATATTTATGGTGTTTTGTCTATATTATACTATAATGTATTATTTAGGTACGTGAATTAATCGATGGCAATTTCGGTACTTGCTTCGTCATCATCATCATCAATCCTTTTATCGTCCTGCTGTCGGATGCAGATGTCCTCAAAAATGGGGAGGACCATAGATTTGAGACCATATCACGTTGGGCAAGTATGCGTTAGTAGACTTCACACGCTTCATACACAATATTGTAGGGGATTGTAGGTGCTTGTCGTCACGCGTGCCAGCAAGTGACGTTTATTCTTGTTAAACTTGCTATGCCATACTATATTAATACTTACTGAAACGTATATATTTATAGGTCTAACCTTAACAAGCACGTAGACGACATAATATATATACATATGTGTAGGTACTTGCTAATGCTGTCACTATCACGTTTGTTAATGAAAGCTTTTGTTGTACTTTCTTAAAGCTTCATTTCTAGCTTTCGGAAAATAATATGGATCCAGAACCAAATAGTAAATTATTTATAGGAAAGCAGCGATTAACTCATGGTTTATAATTTGGATAATCATTTCCGAAGTTCTGGGCTTAAATCCAGGACCCTAACTCTTTCTATACAAAATTACGTGCGTTTGAGTATATATTGTATTTAACATATTATTTTCTATAGCGGTGAAAAAAACATGGTGAGGAAATTCGCTCTTTGTCCAATCAAATGAATTAATCTGTCAGTCACCCAATCTGTTCGCGCACACGGTATTTATGTACTTATGTTTGTGTGTTATTAACGCACACAACAAAATATAACAATTTAATGTAACGACACACAGGAAACGTTATACATCCGCTTATTATTATTTCTAAGCTGTCTGGAACGCGCACAGATAACTTCTATGGACGTAATGAAATCAAGCGGCTAAGCTAATATCCACTAAAGATAATACCAAAGATAAACTACACATATAATAACAATAATCATAAAAGACGGCAGAGATATAAGTGTGTTGCCATTTGCCAGAAATATAAAGTACGCGAGGTCCCGGGATTATCTAATTTCACTCCAGGGGGCGGAACGTAACTAATCCGCATTTAAAATTCCTTAGGTAAATTTTCTATATTGTGTCCCTTCTAATGCACAGTGAAAATGTTTGTCTATCGAATACATCTGGCTACGTTACAACAGTACTAATTTTTAATGCCGTCTCTTATAGTTCTTTAACGAAAATGTACATTCTTTTGTGACGCTACTAATTTATGTATGGCTTTTAAGAAAGCAGTCTCCTTGACCCTTTGTTGTTTTACGTTTGACTGGACTGGACTCAGATTTGCTTTTATAATGAGAAGCCTACCAGTTGTGACATATTTCTTTTTATTATTGTATTGTGTTATTTCGCACCAGTTATGTTGTATGACGCCACCGGAACTTTGTATAAAATATTCCAGTGTGGAAAATTGTACAAAAAGACTTCAATTTTGTGAAACTGTGGCGATAGTATGGAGTAGTAACCAAGTAGAATATTCACTAAAGTATTGAAAACGTTTGGATTTTTTAGTGTGGTTATTAAATGACATTAAACACCCACCACCTCTACCCACACACAGTTCTACCTCACACTAGAGTTATCAGCGCCGTTAGCGACATGGGCACACATACAAAAAGTCAAGTATGTAAATACCCAAACCCAAGGCAGATAACTAGATTTATTATTCAAATATCTGCGCGGCAGGTAGTCGGATCCGGAACTCACTGCGTGGTTCATCGACGTTGTGACCGTTCAGCTGTACCAAATGCGTCGTACAAATTATTCATATTAACATGTTATAAATCTTACATGCTCGTTACCGGACCTTTCGTACAGGTAGAGAGATTAAGTGATTAATGCAAATCAAACCAAATGTGTTTGCCTCGTCACAGATAAGTGAGAGAAAACATGAGCGCTTCCGTCACAACAAAGTGGAAACAAACTCCAGGATTATCCTAATTCATCCCGACAAACGGTCGCTGGAAACAAACAATTCCCGTACCCGTAAATGCATCACTAATTCACAGCTTTGTTCCATTATGTACAGTTGAGCTCGGATTTGACTAATCATTTCATATTGAATGTGTTATATGTGTTATAAGTCAATATTAATACATGGAAATTATCCAGAAATGTAAAGCATTGTACTCTTACCAAAATCCTTGATATACTGATGTGGAAGTGGATATTGATTAGAAGAGATTTCCTCGTTTTTGCAGAAGTTAGTCGAAAAAGAGCGTTTAAAAATGGCTTCGTAGCTCAGGTGTGGCTTAGGATTGTTTTTTGTTCCGAGTACTTGAATAAGCGGTATACAGATAATAGTTGTTTTGCATTTGTTTTATAATATATCTCAATACCCATCACCTACGATGTCGTGTAAATGCTCGCGTTTACTGTCCAAGTGTATAACGTGGAATGCGCTTCAAAAGTATTAGTATTCCTGTATATTATATGTATGTATATTAAATTATTTATTTTCTTACAAAGGATCTCTCAACCAGAATTATAATTAAGAAAATCTGTATTCGACACGCCGATATTTAGTACATATAATATTGTAGTAACGTCTGAACTTCGTTTGGAGAGTTCCCTTAATATCGTATGTTGTTATAACACGTTTGAGTATGTACACAGAGCGAAAGTTATAACTCTCGCATTTCTTTCTCAACTATGTTTAAGTGTATTACTATATATGAAGATCCAATTGGAAAGGTTCTTGTTGAAACAAGATTTATATCTTGTAACAACAGAACTACTCTATAAATAGTATATAATTAGTTGTTCGAAACAGTCTATTTATTGGACACACAAATTTCGAAGTAATTATCATACGCCTATGATTTTCATCGTCAAATCATTTCTAGTTTCAGTATTAGAAAAATGTTCCATTTTATGGCCTTCACATCGTATCATCAGTCTATATCAGTCCACCGTTAAACATAGGTCTCCCTTACTGAGCGCTCTTGGGCAATTTCACAGCGAGTTTTTACCCATAATCTACACACTGGGCATACGGGTTGGATAACCAGGATCATTGATTACGGCACCACTTACATCAATGACTAAGTACGCGGCGATATACCGCCATCATTCCATCGCTAAAGCCTTTTCGGTTGTATAAGGCCATCGTTAAGATCATAATACGTTTGAAATATATTTTTTAAATAAATTGTGTATTTCACCAGGTGTGACAGCTGGCGGCGGAGGCTGGGAGCACCTCGGGCAACCGTATTTCGACAACAGCACGAAGCGCGAAGCCACCGCCGCCGTGGGCCAGCCCGCGTACCTCCACTGCCGAGTCAGGAACCTCGCAGACAGAGCTGTAAGTACACAATAAATACTCAGTAAATAAGACTATACACGAGACTAGACTATATGCTAGACTATAAAACTACACAGTGATCATCAGACTCTTTGAAAACTGACCACATATCGTACTAAAGAAAGTACGTATGGATATATTTCATAAAAGTTTACGGTTAAAACGTGGAACACATCTACTCCCTTGGGTTCAGTGGGTATAGCATAATACCTCGATTATATTGTACACAGACAGCTGTTTTTGATAAAGAAAAGTTTTTAGTTTATTTCCAAGAATGGAAACTCTATTCAAAAGAGTTTTTAATTGCTATTGCAACTTTAATTTATTGCCTAAATCATATACATATTTTTATGTAGGTATATACCTCCGTTATTTTTCCTAATATAGAAAGTAAAATCAATAAAGACCATGATATTATAATATCTACAATAATACATAATTATGTACTTGGTTTCGCAATGTACTACATTAACTTTTTTTTAATTTATGAAATTTGTTGACCGCTTCGTTGGTAGATTGGTTGCAAGCGCGACGCTAAGAGTCAGGTATTATTTGGTTTTTCTTATTTGAAATTACTAGAAGAAGCTCAGCATCTAGATTTGCCCGATGTATGTGACTGGGATATGACAGTAGGCTCACCAGATTTTCCGTGATGGAACGTATAATATAACTGATAAATCGTGGGAGTACAGCACTCCTCTGTCCACCTTTTCAGGGAGGTACAGACGTGCTTTTTTATTACACGCAAGTATATTGATAAAAGCTTTCAAGCCGTGAAAAACAACTTTTCACAGCAATCACTAGACTGAGTGAGCAAAAGTTACGTTGAATTCCGTATCTCCGCTGTAAATTGAGAAATCTCCCCAATAGACAGGGGTGAGCAGCGCCAAGTTTTTTAACAACTTCATAACGAGAAAAAATTTTCAACCGCCAGACGTTCTCCCGCAACTTTATTAAAGTTCTCGTAACACTAACTTGCGTAATAACCCTACCCTACTCGCGGCAAACACTTTTTCGTTTCTATTTCATACACGAGTGTCATGCTCTCAAAATCTTAAAGACGTTTTCGTTGTATGCAAACATAATAAATAAATAAGAAATAAATCCTTATTTATTCGTGCTTGCGAATATAAATGTTCAACGGTCAGTCAACTTATTCCTAAGAATAACATTTGCGTGTTTAATTACTTAATATATTCATCTGTAAATTAAACCACACGTTTTGATACGCTTGTAGAAACTTGATTATAAAATTTTTATAGTAGCGTTTGTCATGGAACATACGTATGTATGTCGCTATAGTCTCAGAATAGCTCAATGTGATATTCTATAAAATTCTGTATATATGAATTTGGAGTATTTGCTCGAGTATTTGCTGGAGTCGAAATCATTCTTTTGATACTTAATATCTAAAATGATTTATGTTACTTCAACTGTTTTAATGCTTCTCATATTCTCTCATATAATATCTCAAGACAATTTCATACACGTCCGTCGGTTCCCAAAATAGGAAAAGCGTTTGTTATCACATCCAGCTCATACCTTACACACCTGTTATATAAATTTCTAAAACATAATTACATTTATACAATTTTACATCCAGACACAGAACAGATACTAATTTTATTTAAAAAAAAAATTATATTGACGATATACGGGAATTGAACCTATAACCCCCGGCTTAGAGGTCAGTCACTAAACCCTAAGTCAACAGGTCAATCAGTATGAATTTTAATCCAAAACTAGTGTTTTGCTAAAACTAATGAAATATCTGTACGTGGACCTTCTTGAGCAATAATCTAGATTACTCTTTGTTAAGTTTAGTTACTGCACCAATTTAGTTACTGTAATAATTTAGTTACTATATTTGATTGTACAAGAACCCTGTATTCTGTTTCAGTTACGCTACTCACGATCACGTGATATTGTTATGTGTTAATTACACGAACAGCTAACACTAAGATTTGTACAACGTGTGTATTACAAAAGTGTATAAAATTAAAAGGATATCTTTATCTTTATTTGAATAAAACACGGTATACACAGAATGTCACATTTGTACATATATAGTAAGTACCTACGGTCCAAGCGTATGTTACTGAGCGAGTCGGTGGGCATATTCAGAGATAGTTACATATTGTTAGTCAAGTGATAATCAAACAAAGAAATTTTTATTAATAATAGTAATTAAGCAATTCTGTAGTTAATATTTAAGCCCATTGTAATTATAAATGTCTTCCTCTCCTGTTCTTAGTACAGTTTAATATAAATACAAAATGTACAATTATATTAACATTTTTCGGATGATAATACATATTTAAAAATAATATCACCGCGTTCCTTCGCAGAATTCAAACTATCTGATCATAAAATTTCGTTCAAACCGAAAGCATAATTTAAATATCAATGTGATTCCACGAAAATTATCATTTAAATTTCCAAATGAATTCACTACATCGTTTGTATGAAATAATAAATAGTCAACATTACGTGAGCAGAATCTTACCGAGTCGTTCCGGATTCTGAAATTACAAATGGAAACACAATTAGTAATGTTCACCAATGATTAAATTGTGTACAATCATACAACGTGCAGCAAATATGAAAAACATTATTAATAAATTACCACACCGGATCCTCTAAGTGGTAGATAGAGAGCACTAAGCGCCAAATATATACAGGACTTATTAAAAATTGACAAATTATTAAACACGTTTTAGACGATAGAACGTACATATGTACTCGTAAGTATATGACCATCGACATCATTAATGGAAGAGCTTTAAAAGTATTAACCTTGGAAGATTCTATTAGAGTCCTTTTTCGAGACCGACAGGATTCCATTAACGACCCCCGTCATATCAGAAGCGAATACCTCAGAGGATTTGCCACAGAGCGCACGTGCCCGGTTCGTTAACACTAAGCGGACAGCTGAAGGCTGCTACGTGTCGGACATGTTTGGACCGATTTGATATTTTAATAAAACAACACGCCGACATGCGTACTATTTTTCTACATTTCGATTTATATTTATCACGCCCGTATAAATATCTGCCTCAATGATTTAGTAATGCTCGTACCGAAACTACGAATGTATGGAAAATTTGTACAAAAAAGTTATTTTCTTCGGCCCAATATTTCTTATGTAGTAGGTACTCGAATCTTCCATGAAATATTATGTAACACAACGCTTTGCAACATATATATATATATATATATTATTTATTGAATTAATTAGCGGTTGTATAACTATTAAATAAATTAATAATTATTTGTGTGCAGGTTTCCTCGCGATGTTTTCCTTCACCGTTAGCAAGTGATATTTAAACTTAAAACGCACTTTTTCTAAAGCACCCCCGAAGTGAGAGGCTGAATTCCTAACCCTAAACTAGGCTATCACTGCTATTCACAGTAGTGTATAGTACACAAGAGTGCAAATTATGCAAACTTTATATAGAAATGTATGTTGACGCCTCACTCTATTCAGTTTATTCGCACCTGAATAACGATCGGATCCGATCGGTAGAGGATATTGAAAATAGATATGAAAATGTTAAGCCGCAATGTATTGTAGTTACAATTAATATAAATAGAGAATTTTCTATAAATTCACTGTTTAATTTTCAAATACGAGTAAATTCACTTCAATACTACGTTTGTATGGAACATCGTAACCATCAATTAGAATTTTCAATTACAAATGGAAACACCATTTTAGTTGCGGTTTCAATCACGTACATTGTAAACAGCGACATCGAATGTACTGAAAGGCTGCATAAATAATACAATGGACTTTAAGTCGGAAACAAACCGCGTAACACCTCAAACGATGTTAAAAAATAATTGTAGTCAAACTTGTTATTAGGTAACTTGAGCCCCTATTGGATGTGACGTACTCGTAGATATAACAAAATGGTTACACGTGTGAGTACTAAATACCTCTGCCTACATCGTCGGGGAAATACAAACTTGTTGTTATGATACGTAAAGTTATGTCAAAGCATCTGTGTTCGAACAGCTGAATCCTCTTATAAGAGTTCCGAAGTTCCTTAGCAACGTACATACGAGTAGTTATATAAAATGTACGTACATACGTTCGACCTTTAGTATATCTTTATTCACATGAAAGTTTAGGTGTGCTTGATTTTTTTCTTCATAAATAAACATGTACATAGTTCAGGTACGTTTGGTGTCTTCTTAATAAATAAATGTGCGCATAGAAAAAGAGTAAACATTTCCAGTAGGTGTCCAGTGTTCGGGTTTATTGTCAGTTGGTCTGTTTCTGTATGAGTATATAATTTTAATGTAATTTCTGTAAGATCACAAGTGCTCAAGAGTAGTAAAATTTTATCAAAACAGAAAATATTAATATAAATCCATCAGTAATCGTGCATTTTCGTATTGTTCAAACAAACATGAGTAATTATTGTACAATAGATCGTTCGACATATTTAATTCTGTCATAGATTTATATGTATTAGAAAAAGAAGCATCTTAAGAATCACACAAATAAATCATTTACAATCCATCTACATTATAAGCTCTTTTAGTAATTAGATAACAATCACTAAAAGCAAGTGTAATCCATTAATTACATTAGCTTGCACACTTTGAAAATAGTAAATTCATTTGTCGATAGTTCAAGTGAAATCTCATAATCATTCATTGAATCTCGGCTTAGCTTCTAACTGCGAACGTGTATTCATAGGAGCCGGTATTATTCGAGGGGCGAGTGAATGGCGTCCAAATTGCTAATGGAAGAGCTGGTTCATTTATACAGAATTTATCAATTCACTCCCTCGCTCATGTATCTATTTTCGGTCTTGTTAAAACCGATAGCGAAACGTGTTAGTATACAAGTCGACTCAACTGTCTCATACATATGTACATATGTTGTAAAGCAGCAGTTCTATGTAGATTATAGCATCAAAAACATGGTTTTCATGATATAATTTGTATATCTACTTAAAATATTGGCAGCGTTTAACTACATCTGCAGCTTTTAAGAGATTTTTTTAAATAAATACGTTTGTATCTTGTACAGCAAAATGTTATCAAATAACAAACATTACAATTTGAGTAAACAATAAATTTGTGAAAGCCGAGTCAGTATTACAAGCGAGTATTTATAATACTGAGCGATATACTAGTGCGAATGAATGGCACCAAATTGCCAGTGGAACAGCTGATTCATTTGCCGCAAATTACTTGATTTGCTTCCCGCCCACTTTCAGTATTAATACTCCCTTAAATAGTTTGTACAGTGGGAAACAAGTGAAATAAATTGTTCGCAGAATATCAATTCCATTTCAAATTAACTTCAACCAGTTCACCGCAATACGTAAAGGAAATAAATGGCATTTAAATTTCATATCTGACAAATGAAACCTACTTAATTTGCTTTCTGTCTTTTGCAGTACTAATACCTGCAAAAGTTATCACAGTAAAAATGGTGAAGAAAATGTTTCGCTGAATCTCGGCTTGGATTCAACTAACTGTACTCAAGCTGACGTTGTTCGTGGAAATGAGTAAATGGGCACTGAATTGCTTGTGGAACCGGCTGAATCATTTGCCGCAGACTGCTGATTTGCTTCCTGACCTACATCCACTTACAACAATGGATATCAAACAAAATGCACACTGATTAATAGTGTTGCTAGTGAATGTTTATGAAAAGTTTCCCCAGAGTATGTTTAAGTATGTATTAGTAAAAACCAAATCATACAATTGACTAGAAAACTTCCAATATGAAAGCGAAGTATTAAAAAAAACTCCTCTTACACATATCTACAAGTTTTACGAGAAAAAGTGATTTACCGTTTTACGGGCTGAATAGATTTCAATCAGTTCAAAGATTATCATGAAATATATTATGCAAACATAATTTCTCGACTTCGATGTTCAAATAAAAATATTTTCCACCCATTTGAGGCAAAAAAAATATCAATTGTCCAATATGCTCTCACTTAGTAGAGCGGGTGAACTTATAAAATTTGGTTTTATATTTGCACACCTGTATAGAATACAAGAAATAGAATTTTTATGTTTTGCAAGATTTTTGTACACAAGTAGCTAGAAAAGAAATGATTATACGTGTAAGGTCATCAAAAACATAGTTGCAGCGAACCTATATAAGTTTTTCTTAAATATTGATCCATTGCAATAAAATTGTTAAAAACACTCTCCAATGAACATAATTCTAAGCCAAAATCCCCACCGTATTGACTGCAACATGTGGAAGCAAACGAACGGGGCTGAAATTGCTATTGGAAGAGCTAAATCATTTGCCACAGATTGCATGATTTGCTTCCTGTTCTATTTACAGAACACTTACAATTTTCAGTCGGAAAATATGACTTTAAAATTGAAACTTGATGTTTTTTTTCTGAACGTAACATAAAAACGTAATATCATGCCTGTAATCCCCAAAGAGGTAGGCAGAGGTGTGTAGTACACTTTCATGTTTCACCAGTTACGTTTACATCGCACTGCAGAGGCCTGAGAAGGCCGGAGCCTATTGCCATATACCGGGCACAAATCCAGACTCCGAGTCACTACTAAAAATTCTAAATTAGAAAAAGCTAATAATACCCGTCCCGCGATTTGAACCCAGCACCTTCCGATCGGCATTCGCGCTTGCAACCTCTCGACCAACGAGGCAGTCAAATTGTATCAGTTACTAAGCCGTATAACTACATCTTATACACGGCACCTGTATTAACGGTTGTTGTGGTACGAGGTGAACACTAATAAAGTATACCGGTTAGCAAACGATCGGAAATAGGGGTCAGGTTAATTAAAGGCACACAAATCCATACCCTACTGTGCCGAGATTTACCTCAAACGTTGATTGCAAGTGTCGACAAGCTGCACTAGCTACTTTCCATTATGCGAATACGCTTGTCTTTTTTTTCATCCCTTTTAACGTTTCATTGTTAGACACGGGTCCCCTCTCAGAATGAAAGGATTTAGGACTATAGTTTGTCATGCTGGCCAAGTTTTTCAGTTTCGTTGTCATAAATATAGTCAACTCTATCTAGCTAATCGATATACATATGAGTGTAACAATTTGAACAAAATACAAGTTACTGTATAGAATGAAATGTATGACAGAATGACATGTACATACATATGTATGTATGTATGTAGAATAAAAAACATGTATAAAAATATCAATACATATCCAGAGCAAAATGAATAATTTACTATTTATTTATTTTATTTTCAGTGTTAGAAATAGCTATTTTTGTGCAAACCTAAAATGTTGGGTAAAAATGCTTTTGTAATGGCAACATTTTCAGAAGCATTGACACAGTTTGTGCTAGCGTTTTTACCTTGTTAATGCCAACTGTTACTTCAATTGACGACCTATTTGGCACATCCGTCCTCATACCAGTCTGACGCACAATGACGGTTTGATTCCCGGTACGACAAATATTTAAATGATACACGTGGCTATTAAATCTTAATGTTCGTATGTTTTTTGCTTTTATCTATATTCCTAAGGTAACCGAGTCAATCTTTGTTTGTAGCGCAAATACCTATAGCTGAACAATATATTATAACTTGTCTTCGTAAATGATTTAATTTACTTTAACAAAATATAAAAGGATAAGTCATTCGGTTATTATCGCACAGGGTTGCCTGCTTTGGGACCAGCTTGCCATATGTGAAAATGTCCCAAGAAATTAAATAATATTTTAAATATTTGATTTCGTATAATTTTTCACTTGTAGGTACATACCGCTTTTGTGTTGATTTCCGGTATTGTTGTTACATATATGTAATTCTTTCATACATATTTATTCCGACATTTGATTCTTCCTGTGAACTAGATAGAACAATGTGGGAATATAAAACAAATAGTGAATTATAAATGTATCATCGACTATATTCTTTTTAACGCCAATAATACAATAAAGGGGCACTTTCACACTATTGTGCAAATCTAACGGAGGCAGTTAAGGTTTTGATTAAACTTTATAAAATCTTAAAAACTTACACAATATTGTAAAGAAAATGATAAATGGCAAGATTTAAATCTAGGGCCTCTAATCTTATTGGAGGCTTAAATATAAAGTGCTAGACTATCCCGAACATTTAATAGAAATAAGAAAAACGTTATCAGCAATAATTGTTTATATCACAGAAATGGAAACAAAGTGTAATTAATTTAATTATGTTATTTCGTGTACATTAAAGCACCATTTTTGTTGTAAGCCGCGCTGAGAACATTCAAATCTTTAAATTGCGCACTCACCGCGAACTAGATACGGCGGGTAGCGTGCGAGTTGCTGCAATGGGAACTTCTTTACTGGCATTGACACATTTCACCCCCTACATACATACATTAGTGTCATCAAAACCATTTTTCTTTTCAAAATCCCAATATAATATCTTATATATGAGTATATTAATTTTTTTAATACAATTATTATTGCTTACTATTAATTTTTTTTTTCTATTTCTTTTATTTATTTCATTTTTTCTTGCCTTATTATTCCCTAAAGGGTCGCTGGTGGAGAATGCCACTAAGCATTAAGTTCGCCCTTTGTTACGCCTGTTTATGGTGTCCAATAAAGAGTACTTACATAAATAAATGAATATACCATTTAAGAGCTCTCGTATTTTATTAAGTAAAATTACATATTACGCCTGTATTTCACTGAAGGAATAGGTAGAGGGTGTAAAACTGCCACATTTTCCCTATTTTATACGCCACATATAACCGTTGCTTTACGTATTTATGTTTAATTTACATTTGTTTTTAGGGAGCATACTAAAACATTTAGGTATATAGATATTTATACGTTTAACAGTTAAACATATATTTATGTATAGGAAATTATTTATATTTGTTTATAGAGCAGTCAAGATTTAAAACGCTTGAAATTTTTCGTGCACTTAGATGCTGTAGTATAAATATGTTTGTTTTTATCGTACGTACTCGTACGTTGATTAAACTGAAATAGATCGATTTAGTTGAGTACACTCAACGTCCTTGAAGCTTACCCCAATATGCCTCTTCAGTGCAGATGAACGGAGATACGACGTTCCGAACCCTCCTTTCAACGGAGTTAGTCTCCAACAACATTTTTCTTTTACTTATTTAAAAACAAGAGAACAAATACAACAACGTTTGATCGTTGGTCCCACACTGAGGGAGCTTGTATTGTGGATGACCAGGGCCCTCCCACTACTACACAAATAACTTAAAGTAATAAAAGAAAAGAAACGAAAAGCACTAAAGTAACCAACATAAGATAAAAAAATTGAGCATGTATTTATATATCAATTCATGTGTATGCGTGTATGTGGGTATGTGTGAGTGTTTGCGTTCGTGTGTGTTGTGTGTGCATCTGTGTAATTTAGTGTACATGTGAGTGTGTGTTCAAATAAAAGTGTGTAGCAAATTTTCTGTATGCGGATAATTATGTTGAACAATCCAGTTATATACAATAGCTTTGCATTTACACCTAACATAGTACAATATTATTATATTAAGCGTTCTGTTTATTTTTATATATAAGTTATATAATTACATACATAACTAGAGAATTCACCATACTAGTAATGAAAATTTCAAAGGCAATTTTAAATGTTTACGTTATTATAATAGAATTTTTAATTTATTTTAAAGTGTTCTTAGGTCTTTGTGGATTCACATGAATGTTATCAAAGCATTCATGGAACGTCTTTGTGCCACTGAAAAGAAAAAGGTTCAGTGTAACCTGTTTTCAGAAATAAAATGTACACATTTAAATTTTCGTATATTGAAATAAATTTTGTATAAATATATTGTTAATGATAAGTTGATAGATAAGATTTATGAATAAACTTTTGTTGGTGCCACAGAGAGAGGCCGATAGTTTTTATCACTGCTTATTTCGACATTTTACAAAATGGTGGAATAGGCATTAAATTGAGCACTGAAAATATAGAAAGCTATCGAACTAATGAAGATTCCCTTATATGCTCAACATAACTCAATAAAATATATATATGCCTTTACGAAACCTTTGCCGTCCGCCCATATGAACACGACTAGCATTGTCTGAATAAAAAAAACTGCTTTTAATGTCAATGCCCTGAAATTAAAATTCATACTGTTGAATTCTTCAGACTATGCAAGTGCTGTAATATACACACAAATGCCTTCAAAGCAAAATTTCTTCGTTATAAATTTACAAGGAGCTAACTGAATTCTTCAAGCTGACCAGTATGGCTGCACTGTTTAGGTCGTACCTAGATTTTTTCAAAACATATACATAAATGCAACGGGTGAACCGGCATGTCGTTTCTACAATGAATTAAATCCTGCTTGATCTGGGCTTGACCCATAAAAACTTTAGACCAAGAGAAAGAATAGTTGGGGGATATGTAGTTATATCCAGTTAGTTCTGTCTCCGCAAAGCTTTAAAACGTGGCGCAAAGAAAGTTTTAAAACCTTGCGGCGAAATGCACCGAATACAAATTCGAATGTAACTCTCTCAACATGTCCACATCGTCTGGGACTGGCTCGACTAAAAACTAGAATCTGATAGCTGATAAATATACAATAATAATGATATATTGACTGAGTAATTGTTGTTGAAAACCAATCTTTACCAATTCAATTAGTTAGTCTGAGATGAGATACGTTCACCTGTAAATAATGACTAGCTTTGAGCTGGTTTATTAAATTTTGGTTTCCTATAGTATCAAGCGATCTAGTGTTTTTCACGCATGCCATAATTCTTATAGTTAGGAACTTAAGACAAATAGTAAACTTAAACAAATAAATAGATTAAATTAATATACGAGTATTATCCATTGCAAAACTTAGGTATTTGGTATTTATACACAATTATAACACAGTAACGATTAATACGGGGTAAAAAGAGCATCTATTTCATTTAAGAAGATGTGAAGAAACTTTATGACTACCTCGTTGGTTGAAGAGTAGCGAGCGCACCTGCTAATCAAGAAGGTCCTGGGTTCGATCTCGTTCACAATGGGGTCACGTAGAAATGGACTTTTCTAATTTGAAATTCCTAGTAGTAGCCGGAGGCTTTATTTGTGTCCGGTGCTTGTCAATAGGCTTAACACTTACTAAATGATGGGAAGTGTAACGTAACTGGTGACACAGGAGAATATACAACACCCCGCTGCCTACCTTGCCTACCTGCCTGCCGTCGGGAATTACGGACTTGGTACTACGAAATGTGATCAACATCTCATACATACGATTATAACGCCAAAAAACTTGTACCTTGTAAATAAATGGATAAAGGACAAAATAATTCTCCCTGAACCTAGATGAATAGGATTTGATATCGTTAGTATTCGAGCTTTGAAATCGGACTTAGTTTACTTCCACATTAAAAGATTATATATACCTACATGGTTTAGACATCCTCGCAAACAAAGTCGCAACTATCAAGTTTTATATTACTGAAATGTAATATAAACATTCCATATAGCATAAATGTATATATGCTTGGATAATTGTATTGTATAATAGACAAACGGACCTGACAGACTTTGCTAGGAAGTACGAGGTACTTGTCTGTTACTAGGGGGTTCAGTAAACATTCATCGATATGTTTTTCATTCTTTACCAAAAAAACGTTAATTATTCATGAACTTTATTTACATTTGACGAAATATTGAGTGTAATGAGGCGGTAACATTTTCTCGTTTATGGTTTGATACGAAATGGTTTTTTTGCGAGGAAACGAAAAAAGAAATTTCCAGGAACCCGAACCCTTTCGCGCCGCCACCTACCGCGTCCAATCATATTCCGTCCATGGATAGTTAAAGTTTACAAACGAATAAACATTGTTAGTAAGTATTAGCGATCTAATTTTATTACTACCTGAGAATGCCAGTGGGTAGTGAATCCGTTCATAGTGTTCTAATATTACGTACATACATGTATGGCAATAAAGAATGCTTAAATAAATAGATACACGTCTAATTCTTACAAAAACCTAATAATCTTTATTGACATTACTGAAAGGCGTTAGGAATTAGATAAAACATTTATAAGTTAGGTTTTTACAAGTTGCGGTCTGAGAAAAAATATTTGCAATTATTTGAGGTACCTAAAAATTAAGCTTTATAAAATTAATTTCAATGTCGATTGCATGTTACATTACTAGCTTGAACGATATTCGATTTTCGTTTTTCACAACGCAAACAAAATGAATTGGACATGTTTGTGTACATACATTTTTGTGGCGATACAGTGTACGTTAGCTAACGAAACGTGCGTTCCGAATATTAATACATTTCGGATATTAAATAAATAAAAATGACAAGCAATTGAATATGAATTGTAAACAACATATACCGGTAAATTTCGGATAACGTCAATTTTATCAACGTTGTTCAATACCGTATTGCTTTTTGAAAATATTAGTTATACTGGCATATGTTAGGGTTTATTTTTACATTGTGACAAGTGGAAAAGTATAAAATTGTTTTATGTAACATCACGCCTGTAATCCCCGAAGGGGTAAGCAGAGGGGTGTACTACACCTCCACGTTTCACCAGTTACGTTTGTAAAATTGTTTTGTTCAACTTATTAGGTACCTACGTATATACCACGAGTATGGAACGTAGTTGTCATGGCAATAATTATAGCTAAAATTTCTCTCATTGGATGATCGACTTCTCGCATCGCTTAATCTAATCTGAAAACTCAGACATAAACAGATATATGTGAACATATATTGTATTTGTTCTATTCCGTTTTGAATCTATCAAATGTAATGGAAATAATCCTTTTAGTCGATTGACTGATTACTACAAAATTCATGCTTAAGTAAATGACAATAAGCGAAACTTAGTCATTATTTCGAAGGTGGTAGATTGATTTAGCTGGGATTTTTCTGCTTTCTGGTTTGATCTTTAACCCACTCCTGCAGATCTTCTTCAAACTGCCAGATGAATTATAACTGGCCAAACACATCATTTTTTTAGGGGAAACTGCTAATTTTTGTAAGCATTTATCATGACTAATTATTATGTAAATCAACGTTGTATGTCTCCCAAAGAATAATATAAAAAATATTTGGCGAAAATATGGCAATTTAAAAGGGCTAGAACCGGATAGATATTTCATGAGGTATAATTAGGTATATCTTTCACTATCAAGGTACAAGGTCTATCTATCACTTTTAAGGTAGAAGTGCAATATCATTTTGTATCGTTAAATAGGCATTCTGCTGTTGATTATGTTAGCTAACTCGGAACAAAAACTTTTGTGAGTACTTAGAATGCTGGACATAGACCTTCGTATAGTCCCAATAGCAGTTTACTGAACTCAATCTTGAGCACTTTAATTTTATTTAACTCTTTGTTAATTTCACCCAGCGCGGACATAACCCTTGGTGATAATCTCTGCCAGTCAATCCTTGGTAATGGTGTGAAATTGTGGTAGGCGTCATAAATAAAGAAAAGGAAAAGACCGTAGGTCTGTACGAGTACCTACGTATTTTTAACCTATTCTCCTTTGGCTTTGTTCCCCCTACACTTTCCATGATTTGAAGGTGGGCGCCCGCAGAACGATTGTTAAAATGTCCATTCAGTGATAGAAAGGGGTAACAAAAGCGGTTGGGAACAAAAACGAGGTCTCACACGTTTCTCGACGCGCTTTTAAAAAATAAAGTATCATTATATTTAATATAATCAGAGTTTTGATAACTAAACATCAATTATATTATAACGAATCAAAATCCAAACTAATTAGAGATATGTCATAATCGTAATTTCCATTAGGTGTCTTGGATCCGCAAGCGCGACCTGCACATCCTGACGGTGGGTGTGCACACGTACAGCAGCGACGCGCGCTTCGCGGCGCTGCACGCGGACGGCTCGGACGAGTGGACGCTGCGGGTGTCGCCGGCGCAGCCGCGCGACTCCGGCGCGTACGAGTGCCAGGTGTCAACCGAGCCTAAGATCAGCTTGTCTTTTAGACTAACTGTTGTAGGTGAGTGAATTTTTCATTATACATAACGTCTTTAATTTTAATTTTAGTTCAAAATTAATTCACACCACTTTAGAGAAATTTATAACTTAGAAAACGATAAGATTCCTTAATAATATTAAATTTAATCAGTTAAAATAAGAAACAATTTTTCAGATAAACCATATTCAAGTAGCACTAAACTTCGTTAAGTTAATCGCCTTACAAATTTTGCTAATGTTTGAAAATGCAAACCGCGTTTTAATTGCTCGTGAATCCTCACGAATTCGTAAACAATGTACAGAACTCCATTAATGTTCTACGTATGTTTACAAATGAACACGAAACCAATGCTCGTGTATAACACTAGCTCACAATCTCAATAGCGAGCAGATGTGTAAATATAAATTTATTACTAACAACATATTTGATCACGAGGACGGGGTGCGAGGGAGCGAACTCCAAGGATACCTTCAATTAGTCAATCCAATTGTACAGATATACACGTATAAATACATACATACATGTAGTAATTGTGATTATTCTGAATATTAGTAATGTAACAAAATAGGTGTGGATTCGCTTGTATTTAGATGTAACGGTCATATGAACCTATAACTACAGGTTTACATTACTTAGAAAAACGGGTGCCCCCGTTGTGTTTTAAAAAGACTGCAGGTAAAAGTATATTGTTGTAGCTGTTTCTCAGCACGTTTAACATTGTATGATATTGGCTTTCTACGTCGTGTTTTGAATGAACTACAATTTGGACATGAATGCAACATGTACCTAATGCACGGTTTATATAGAGCCAGCATACCCACTTGAGCGTCCTTTAATGCGGGTAGTGGCACAATACCCTTGCCCAAGGAATGACAGCTCGGTCGTTTAGTTGGCAATCCTATCGCCTAGATGGAGGCACCATCGTCTTTAACAGGTCGTTGCTGATACGCGTTTGGCACTCGATAAACAGAATCAATATGTTACTATAATCTCCACCTGAGCTTCAGGCTTTTAACAAATCTTACGTGTTCAGTTTACCTTATAAGCAATGTATCAACAACAATATACGAGTATTCGAGTATATGTAAGTTATTTGTCTTCATATAAGGATTGTCGTGTGAGCCGACTGTAAGTTTAATTTTTTTTAAGAATTAAAAAACGAAGGATCATTATTTTTTCTTTAAATTAAATTCAAAGGCGGCACAAGCTTGCATAGATTAGAAAATCTACTGTTTTATTTCCCAGCTTAACTACATTGTGTTTGTATCACAAATCCGTTCAAAAGTTCCTTAATATTTTTTAAGTCACTCAGCCTTTCAAAAAGGAAGAAAAGATGAAAATTAATATAATCGAATGCGTCAATCCTGCCAACAGCAGTCACAGAATCGTTTTATTTCAGTAACATGTGTTAGTGCACTACTTTCAATAGCAAAAACTGACAACGATATAAGCTCTGGCGTATATTGAACCAGCAGAATGTCGCTCTTAGGCAGCTATAGTGTACGTGATTTCCAATAACATAGTTTTCCATATGTCGAGGAACAAAGCACTAAGTCTACATTTGTTTACATGAACCCTAGATTTTTAAAGCGGCTAACGTATTATAAATTCAAGAACGGAATAACCATATAATATTTATTGCCGCAAAGCAGCAACAGCGTATTTAAAACATGTGAAGAGTGTACGAAGTACCTACTTAATAAAAATGTCAAAACTTACTAAATTTACTCTATCTTGATCGATAAACTGGCTCGTTGGTCAAGTAGTAACAAACGCAACTGCCGATAGAGTTCCTAAATTCGATCCGAGGGTCGAGCAAAGTCGGGTTTTTCTGATGTAAATCTCTACTAATAGCTGAGAGTCTGGATTTCTGCCTAATTTGTGGCAATAGGTTCCATCCGCTACTTCATGGTGGGAAGTACTTAAACGTAATTAATAGAACACGGGAATGTGTATTATACTCTTATGCCTACCCTTTCAGGGAGATATAAGCCTGATGTTACGTAACTATCAATTAACAATGATAAGATATTTCCTACCAATCTAGATATTTGATAACCAGTAATATATTA
>DWME01000788.1:0-29639 GCA_018244795.1 Parelbella ahira ahira
TGCGCGCCATGGATTTGAACCCAGGACCCCCGGAGTGAGAGGCTGAATTCTTAACCACTAGGCTATCACTGCTTATATATATATGTATGTATATATAAATTTAACTGTACCCGTAGAATTATAATTTCTAATGATTTAAGTTACCAATAATATTTCACATTTCACAAATATTTTATTAAAGTACTTGAATCAATTGAATGATTAATTAAATACAGTTAATTCTTATTAATTTGACAACAAGTGCAAATTAACATGAAATTTAATATATTTTTTAAAAATTTGAATACACTTATTGTTAGTCAAAGTATAAAAAAATTATCAAATTAAAAAACAAAACTCACCTCTTGTTTTTTGACAGTGTGCGCGGTAACGGTGGAATGTGTCTTTACGATGCTGCGCTTCTCCATCGTGACCTTGGTGTTGGAGCTGCTGGTGACCTTGGTGTACCCGTTGGGGAGGGGCTTCCTGGGCGGCGTTCGCTCCGTGTTGTGTATCGGCTGGAGGGGGTAGCTCTTGTCTATGCCAGCTTTCGTGCGACGCTCCTCAAACATCTGACGAACCTAATATATGGAAAGATAAAATTAAAAGAAATTAGAAGTCTCTGAAACCGGTGTGTATGTATGAAGAGATTGGTGAATGTGGAAGAAGCACGGCGGGTATGTAAGGATAGGGATATTTGGCACTCCGCGCTCTCTGCTTAACCCATAAGGGACTTGGCATGAAGATATGCATGTATATAAAAAATAAAAAATGCCTATGAAGGGCAAACAAGTGAATGAATGGGTGAATGAATGGATGAATGAAAGCATGAATGAATGGATGAATGAAAGCATGAATGAATGGATGAACGAATGAATGAATGAAAAAATTATTTAAACTTGAAGTCTTGTATAGTTAACAATAATTATATTATATTACGAACCTTCCCTGTGTGGTGTGGCGCGGCGGCGGGCTGCGGGGGCGGGCTGGCTGCGAGCCCGTTCCCCGGCGAGTGCCTGACGCGGTCCAGCGCTCGCGCCTGCTGGGCCTCGTACAGCGACGCGATCTTCAACTCGCGCTCTTGGAGCTGCTTCTGCTGGAACTTCGCCTGTGGACAATTGTACATGTTCCTCGCCACGGTTACATTTCAACAGAACTTAAGAAAATCGTGCATAAATTATACAATTATATAAATTTAAGCCTTTTTATATAGACTAACTCGTTTATCATCATGATCAATGCTTTTATCATATCTGGACACGGATCTTGGTGCACAATGACAAGTTGGAAATTACCACGCTGGTCGTTTGGGTTAACAAACTTCAGACGCAGAACATTATGGAGAAAAAAATGGATTAAGCATTTGCACGTTTCTCGCAATCCTTTCTTACAGCATGAAAAGTAATATTTTTTTAAAGTTTAAGAGAATAATATAATTATTTTTCTATAAATTTCTACTCTGTAGTAGCGTTTGACCATAGACTAATAAGATGGTCATTTGGTCTGAAGTTAAACAATGACTGCTTTATTTGATTGTCTTAACGAATTTGTAACACAAATTATATATATGATTTTAGCTTTCTGCATTCCTTCCCTACACCAAATCCCACACGGCTTGACGCGCGCATTATACTTTACAAATTAAATACATAATAATAATGATTATAATTGTTAATACTAATTATTATTATAATTTATTTACAGTTCTTTCGCCTTCATCACTGTCTTCTTACACGCACGCCAGTTAACAACTGATACATATGAGAGATTTTTTAAATACAGATTTTGAAGCGAAAGACGCCGTAACAATATTTTCATTATTAAACATTACATTACAAAAGGCATACGAAGATACATATAATGTAATAGTATTGAAGAAGCTGTGACGATTGTTGCTGAGTTCTTTTTATCCCCATGTTATTTGTAACCGTCTTGTGTGACTAAGTTTAACGCTCCCGCTTCCTGTGGGATCTCCACAAGCCGCGACCGTCCGCGTCGTGGGAAAGACACTTTTATCATTGACTTTTTGCACCGTAACGCTCTAAATAGATTCATGGGAAACGGATATAGAATATGTGAGATCAGATTTTTTTTATTTTATTTAAATCCTTTCTTAATCACATATTAATTTTTTTTCAGACTTCCGTATAATGCATAGTATCATAACATTATTATGTTTTTCATTTTATATGAACGCTAAGATTTATGTATAATTATGTGTCGTGATATTAGAAAAGATTAATAACGTTACAAAATATTCAGCAGAGTTCTACATAAAAATAAATAGTTTCTTTGCTGTGATTCACTATAGGTAAGTATTATTTTTGACTAAAACAACGCAATCCGCGGCCGTTCTCTTAAATTAAAAAAAATATATATATTTTTCTTTTTTACCCAAAATTTCGGACACAGCATACAGCCATACAACCATAAATTAAAAGCTCAAAAACAATCGCGGTAAAAAAGTGAGTCGCGTAATATGAGGAAAGAAAAAAATTTGTAGGTACACAATATTGCAAAATAATGTAGGATTAGAAAAATCCAATGGTACCCGACCCGGGATTTGAACCCAGGACCTCCCGATCGGCAGTCGCGCTTGCAAATCACTTGACCAACGGCAGTCACATGAGGTATATAAGGTTAGAAAAATATGGCACCAGTGATCTCTGCTTCTCCCGAGCGGAACCTGACAAGACGATATAATAATATATATACATATGTACACAGGTTTAAGTGAACTTTGAGAAAATGCACTTTTCTTTACGAACTTGAGTAATTTATGACGTACAGAAACAGTATTCCAGAACATCCTTTTAACTTTAGTACTAGCGATATCAAACTTGGTTATTTCAATTCAGAATACAAATGAAATGTAATACTTAGTTACAGACTTTATTCTATGGCCAAATAATAGCATGCTGCAATAAGTGAATCTTTACTGTACCTACATACATACATACGTATGTATATCACGCCATTAACACCAGCAGTTGAATCTCAAATATATTTAATGTTCCTGCTATTCATATATCACTTCAACCATTAATTAACCTTAACCCGCTTTTCGTCAGATTTGATAGCAGCCAAACGCGAGCCTATTTCTAAATATTGTCTTCATAACATATCGTCGTCTATTTGACGAGAGTCATTATCTTCATTAATATGAACGTGTCATCCGTTACGTTCATTAGTGTCAACTGGCTTGATCAATTGGTGTTTACCGAGACCTCGTCAATTAACTGTGGAGTTATTGTTCAATATTTGCCTGCATCGAGTAATGCGATGGTTGGATCGCAATAAATTATGTAGGAGTAACATGATAGACGCCGGTAAACCTTTAATTGGGATCTATTAACTGTTTCGTAAACTAATTGAACTGTCTGTTTAAGAATTAATAACGGTTGGTTGGAAAAAAGGGTCGGGTTTAGTATGTGTTGGGGGATTAATGTTTGTTTTATTCCATTTGGTATTTAATTTGTGAGCCTGTCCGAGTGTTTGTTTGTATGTACAATGAAACATGAAGAGCAATTTTCATTTTAAATAAAACATAAATTGGTCATGAATGAGGTAATCTCAACGTCATCGAGCATTTTGAATGGTGTGGGCATTGTATAAAAAATGTCCATCTAAGTTTATTGCAATCAATCCTTGCTGTCTGCAAAATACTTACAATTACTATTTTAACTAGCCTGGAGTCTTAAGGACGATTCATTTCATATCAAATACTATCGAGCCGCTATTGGATATTGATGGTGATGATCCTGCATTCATGTTTTGGCGCTGACACAAACTCAATTTAATATTTCATTCCGCTGCGTATTTGTTCAATTTACCTACATAATGTTGAACGGTATCGAAGTATCGATTATTGCATTGAACACGTACAAGGGAGGGCCTGGTACTATAGCGTGATACAACCCGGCACAGACATTTTTCAAACTATGAGGCAAAAGAAAGTCATGAGTATACGAGTAAGTTCAGCTAAGTAAAAACATATTCAATCATTGCCTTATGTTAAGAACTATTTATTAATTATATTTGTACTTTATTGGGATACTCCCTGAATAAAAACATCTCATGATTTTTATCTTATTGCTTAGTGTAATTACATTATTGCAAAGTAAGTTCAAGTTCGTTGCAAATTATTCGTCCTAAACAAGCTCTAATATTTTTGAAAAAAGAAAGCACTTATATCCACTAACAATAACAAAACTGAATATAATAGAACAAAGACAATAAAAGCGAATGAAACAAGATTTAGTGTCGCGTTCTGTGTTTTTGTCCCGGTGAGGAAATTGGCCAAATCCAATTATTATTGACCAAAATTATTCACTTTTGTATTGCAAGACAAGTAATCTATTTATATGTACGTTGTAAGAATCTACACAGCATCAAGTTACAAGAAATAAATTTTAAAGTAAACAATAGTACCGTAAGAAGTTGTAGTACAAAGTACTTATTAAACACTACATTTAAATTATTTACTAACTGTTTCGTAGACCGAATAGTAGCTAGCTTGACTATTGCTCGAGCTGTCCTGACTTCGAGCCTTTGGTCGGGTAATATTGGGTTTTTCTAAATTGATATTGCTAGTACCTACATAGTAGCTCGGAATCTCGATTTGTGATGGCCTATGGCAATAGGTTTACCGCATTTTTTATGATGGCACGTATAACGTAAATGGTGAATCATGGGAATGTACCACACTCCTCTGAGCACCTCATCAAGGATACACCGTCGTGACTTTATGTACGTACTTCTATATCTATCGCGTATAAAAAATTTAATACAACCCCAAAAAAAGAGTCGTCATAGTTAATGAATTCGGACATTTTAATGGGATGCGGTTAGGTACTATCTGCAGTTTTACGGTCCATGCGGAGAGGATTATTAAACGGCTCGTATTGCCGTTTTCTAGACCAACTCGTTACACAAACGATGAACTTTGTGATATCCGCCCGGCTGCTTTAAACGCCTTAAAAATGTTTAATATCGCTCCGGAGTCGTGTCCACAATAAAGGCGAACATTGAAAAATATTTTTTGGGCTGGATTAATAAAGCGAAAATATTAAAATAAAACGGATTAACGAAGTACTTTCATAAGTTATATTACATTTTAAAGTGAAATTTACGCCTATCTTTCCCCGAAGAAATAGGCAGAGGTGTGTAGTTAAGTACTTCCGTGTTTCTCCAGATGTTATTATATTTATATAGAAAATTAGTAAAGATTTTTTTTATTTTCAGCATATTAACATAAATTTACATCATTAAAGGGAATACTACACTTATTTGAACATAATAAAAGATAAATATTTCAGACAATTTGGAGCCCAAAAGTAATAATTCAAGCCAAATCGAATCAATGTATTATGTAAAACTTTTATTTCATTTAATTCAAAAAAGGATTCATTTTAAAGTTCGATAAAGGACAACGGGAGCGGCGTTGATCCCGGAAATCTCTTATTGTAATTTTCTGGACAACCCCGTGGCGAGAATGATGAACTCTGCCAAATTGTCGCTTCGAGTTGTGCTGACCATAAAAATGTTTAACAACGCGCAAGAATTACACCCGCAAAATAAAAACGAAAAATTGTTCCATTTAAAGTTATATAAGGAAAAAATTTACGACTTGAAAGAAATATTCAAATAATATTTTATCTAGGAAACGTTTCTCACGGGACCATTTAAAAATGTGGTTTCTGAAAATCTCACTTAGTATTTGAAACGAACATAAAAATTGTGAAATGTTTGAGGGAGGTTGTGCTCTGTTTATTATGGTATATAAACCAACCGGCTGGGCATATGATAAACTCCGCAGTATTACTCGGCTTAAAAGGTATGAAATGTTTAATAAACAGCTCGCGGACATTATTTCATAAAAAGGAGTAAAAACGTAGAGCGGATTTCGGCCGAGGAAAATTCTCAGGGTTACTTAAAAACGTCTTTTAATAAAGAAACAAGAAATTTATACGTACCTATTAGGAATTATTACAGGATATAAATGTTATTAAAATTTTTCTTAAATATTCGGGCCAGCTTATAGCAACATTGTAGGTATATAGTAACTCGTAGCCTACCTACATTTTGTCATCATCATCATAACTGTTTTATCGTTCCGCTGGTTTATAAGGACTCTGTCTAACAATGACGAGACGTCCACTCCACAGTTTGCCACGCTGGCTAAGTGCAGGTTGCCAAACTTAGAGAACACTATACAACTTTTAGAGAACATTACGCAGTAATTGTAACGTGTGAATATCCTTGCGATGTATTTCTGTATCGTTATAGCAAGTTAAAACGATTTAAAGTTAAAAAGTGTATAAAATTGTATAGTCAAGTAATACCTACATGCCAGTTTGAAATTCAGACGCACGGAGTTAGATCCCCAAATCTAAACCACTAGATCATTATTACTTATCAATAACAGTACGCAACGAACAATATAAAACTATTTATTTACAAATATCTACAATGAACAATTTATTTATAATGCAACGTCAATAACCATTTTGTGTAACAGAAAAATCCTTCAAGTTGTTTGTTCAGCTACTCTAGAGTTCTCGTATTTAGGTCATAGCATATTTTATCGAAATAAATAGGTAATGTTATGCTTGACGATTGAACTAAGACTGGGCTGAATTGGTTTTATCACCATTGACCTTAGAAGAAATAACTGCGACAAATAAATTGTATAATCCAGTGTAACTGGCACGAAACGTTACTGGTTTGTTTTTAAATTATAACCATAACATCTTAAGTTAACTTAGAATACAATCACAAATATTAAAATGAAAGTAAATAATAGGACTAATTTTAGTTTGTACTTTAATCCCATATCTTTACATAATTATTGAGCTTAAAGATATTAAAACATGTGAGATTTTAAGATATAGATGAGAGAGAAACTTTGCTCTAACTATTAAATAATAAAACATTCGCAAAAACTCTTTCTCATAAGTTTAAACTAATTACATGTTTGAACGTTTCATTTTATCGAATAAAACCGCAGAGAAATATCAGCGAAAACCAAAAATTATTTAACCATCACCGCTCCTAATATGTAAATATTTCTGGTCAAATTAAGTATTCATAACGTTTATAAAAGCTGTAATGTATATTGAAATTGAGGATAGCTTCGGATTACATTGGTATTTTAAATATAGTGCAGGGCTTGCGGTTTCCAAATCCGTTGTTTGTATGGTTGCAAATTAAGCGCTATGAAAATTCAGTTATTTGTAGGACAAATTAAATAGCGCTAATGATGCTGAGTCCATGTCACTTTTGTTGTTTTATTTATTGCTAGCTGATAACCGCGACTTCGTCTGCGTTGTTTATGATATTAACAATATATTTTATGTACAGAAAAGAAAACATAATAAACTATTGTAGGCAAAAATATACTTCGCTTATCTTAAAATATTGCGAGAGACATTAAATGAAGACATCGTAATAAGCATGTTTTAAATAAGTACCAAGTATCTAAGAAGTAAAACAAAAAAAAATGACCCAAATATATCAAGTAAACATCTACCTTAATCTGTATGCCGACTGGTGGATGTTCTTAAAGCGGTTTGAAGATTTATTGTCATATAAAAAAAAAGTAATACATGTCATATCTACATACATATACCTATTTTGAGAGATCGATAAATACAAGATTGCTATCAAAACCACAGCGTATCTATAATTCATATCGAGACACTATGCAAACCAGACCAAAGCCGTTGACATTGACCCCAAACTGGGAGCGTTCCTAAGAGAGACTACGGCAGCAGTCCCGGGAAGCCGAGCACGACATTTGGAATGCATATCGTTTTCAGTGTCAGGTAAACTTTACACAAGGTTACGTTTTAAACCCATCCTAAATCTCGTCTAGATTTGAAGTTATCGACTTTGACCTACAATTGTAAGAGCTTTTTAAGTTCCACTTCTTCGCTGACTTCTAATGTTGTAGTTAGTTATATAGTACATATTATTTATATAACGGTTGTAGTTAAAAATCAAATAATGTTCGCCTGTTCATAGCATTTTATCTGTACATATGAATTGATATTAAAATAAGATATTCACTACACGTGGCTATCATCGGAACATTTACCGCAGCAGTTTAGGGTTATTGGTGGGCGATATTTGGAAATATTTGCAATATGAAAATTACGTTCGTATCGACATTTACCTCAAATTGTGAACCATTTTGGAAGAAACAATATGGTTATATTGTCGGTTAATAAAATTCTATAAAATAATTGCATATGAGTAAATAGCGTTCTGATGTAGAAAATCAAATCATATCAATCCGGTCAATAGTTTTAAATTTTAATGCTTTCAATAGTTATATGCTATTCATAAAGAAGACGAGCAATAGTTAAACATTAGCAATAGTAAGCCTTTATATATTCCAAAATGGATACCATTTTATTGCTTCGTAGAATATAAACGAAATTCTAAATTAACTGATTCTGTACCTATTTCTTTGTAAACCATCAAATCCAACCTGTATATCCCACACAAATGTTGAACAAAATCCGAGATATAAAAATATCACCGAAACCAGTTCCACTCGTATGAATGGACATCTAAAAATCCCATTAGGAACATCCCACCCACATGCAGTGGACTTTAATCACGAGCTATTTCGGAGGTCTTGAAATGATTTTGCGTTGCTACGGATACCATTTGACTACATAAAACCGCGCTGTGTGGCAAAAAGACCGCGATAACAACCATTAGAGGCGCTTTGATTAATCCTAATTTCTTTAAAGTTCCGTAGACACCGGGTTAAAATATCATTACACCTTGTAAAGGACACCATTCATTATAATATGGGATGGTAATGCTTTCTAAACACGTTGTAGATATGCTATAATCATGTAATTACAAGGAAAGCAATTTCATAACATTAACATATTCACGGTATCGCTACTCTATGTGCCTGGAATAAGGCTTATTCAACATTTTAATTTTGATTCTGCTGGCGATTGTATATATATATATGTACGTATGTAGTACTGACGTATTTCATATCAGTAGTAATTTAACAAATATTATCGGTCATAACTTAACCCATTATTGAAGAGAATATAGGAAATGAATAGTCAAATCATAATCGAGGGTTCTTATTCAAGCCTAATTATTATTAATTTATTACCTACTCCTTACAGATTTAGAATCTTGGATCGTCAATGCATTTTTTCCCAGAACTGATCAAAATTAACACAGAAAATCTTCTTTGATTTTCGCACTATCCAGACGAAATTACGGAGTTATAATTTGTTAGGCAAATACACGGTCAGTCGTATATTTCAGTACTCAGAATGTACAAGATTTTGCTTGCTAAACATTTTATTACCCACTGTTTTTCATAAGTAATGTACATATACCCAGTTTGGGTTATCTCTTGTGGGTGAAACTTCGAAGCCATTGTAATATAACTTTCTGTCTCTGCGTGATACTCGACTTACTCGGATACAATAGAGGCCCATTGTTCACATCTACTAACGTTTATAAGTACTTTGGGTTCGAAATTCGAATTATTGTCTCTATAAAGTATCGACAAACAAATCTGTTTTTTTTTTTATATAACTCATTTGAACTTTTTGTTCGAAGCTTCCAGAATTACTGTCTCGATAATATTATAGGAACGAAAAAAAATTAAGGGCGAAATAACGAAGTAAGAATAGAAATGAATTAAGCATATGCAGCGGTGGAATTGGATTTTATGACAAATACGAAAAAAAACACGTTATGGAACGATTCACGGATTAATATATAATTTTGACATTTACACTCGCACGCAAACCAATGAAATGTTATACAGTACAATGTTATGACTGTAATTCGATTTCATGGCGCGTACTAAAATGATTTTTATACGTATATCATTAACAACAAGATGAATATTACAGTAAAATGTGTAATTGTTATGATTTAACAAGAGGAACGTCAAAACTCGTAAAGGTGTCAAGATTAACTTGGATTTTCACGAAATTGTTTCTTAGGAAGTTGTTAGCTGGTCGGTACAATATAAAAAACCAGATAATATTTAACTTTCCTTCCGTCTAAACACAGTTTAAGGTGCAAAAAAAGCTACGAAAAGGCTTCACCCTTTTACATGTACAGTATAGTGAAGATAAAAAACGTAACATCACGCCTGTAATCCTCGAAGAGGTAAACAGAGGAGAGTAGTTCACCAGTTACGAATGAAGATGTAACACTTTTTTAAGAACAATTATAATATAATATGTTGAAGTAAGTAGTCGAAATTTAGTTACCAACTATCAATATAGCACCTTTTCAGCAGATCGATAGTAAACGGAGCCAGCGACGAGATTAGACTTATAGGGTAATTAATTATCTGTCGTTCAAAGTTAATTGTAGATATCACGGCTCCAGCAACATAATTTCTTGTTAATAATCATATTTTAACAGCAAGTAAGTTTAAAATAAACTTTTTAATACAAATAAAATGGGGTATAATAAAATAATTTTTACAACTCACACTGTAGAGGCAATTTATATTTTATTGTAATTAGGCTCTATAATGATAAAGAACGAAATAAATTTTATTCAATTATAAACAAGTTTAAAGCAATGTTACTAATGGTTATTGCTAATGGACAACTTGTACATTTTCTGCTATTCTTGTAGGTAGTGAAAAACTTTAAATACATACTGTAACAAAACATCGTTAAAATATATCAACATAAAAGTATTAACCTAATCAAAAAAAACAAATAAACAATAATTGCAAATAATTTTGACAAGGAGGTGTATTTCGTAACAATGTTACTCATCATATCATTATTATGAGGTACTTAATAGATATGTGTAGCTTTCTCGTTATAAACTACATATGAAAACAAATGAGCCCTTCGCAAGTGGCTGTATTTGCTTAGAAGCTAATAAATATTAAAGCCTCTCCTACTGTACGCTTGATAATGAGGGTGAGGTCGTGAATGACGTCATAATATTCTAGGTAAATAATCGGAAAGCCAAACAGGTCTCAGGGATTTACACTGCACCATGTTTCAACCTTGAACTGACACAAAAAACAGACGTACTTAATTTCAAAATCAGTTAAATGTTTTCTTATATTTAGACTAGACCCTTTTGAGTCCGTAGTTACACCTAAGTAAATTGCGCGGGCTTAACTCGGGCTATGCTTAGTGTGAAAACAAAAAACGAGTCGAATTATGGGCTACAAAAACGAACGAAATTTCGTACAAACAGTACAGTACGAATCAAAAATTACGTAACATCTACGAAACTCTTTTATTCTTATCAATGAAACGTGCTGCGTTATGAAAAACGAAAGAAAAATTCCTTTTCCATATTTCTGCAGTACGAAATCCATATAAATATAGGTAGGTACTAAGTAACGTATACGAGAGTTATATGAAAAGGCTAAATTGTTTCGTTCTAGTAACCGATATTATAAAAATATTGAAATTAATCGAATTAGTTAAACAAGCGTTAGTAATCGAATATTAAATAAGGATTACACCGTAACAGGCATCAATAATCCTAAAGTTATCATTGGTAAACTCAGAACAGTCCAACCCTACCTGAGATGCATTTACATTGTTCTAGAGTTGTGATCCCTCAAGTTGATCCTCGGCTCATCGTTACAAGGTCTTTATTGAGAAAGTTTCTCAAACCGGATTCGGGTGAACCATGTATCTTACAAAGTGTCAAATTGTGTGAGATCTATTGCTGTATACGTAATGGCGGAATGTTGCTGGAAACTGGGAGACATGGATCATATCCGCTTCATTGGTTTAACGGTACCTTATATTTAGTGTTAAGCTTTATTTCCTATTTAGTTGTTTCGCTTTTATTATTATTGTCTTTATGCCAGGTCACTCATGCGATATGCAGGGAGCACCAAACTCCAAATATATAGTGCCTGTCTACCTTCTGTAACGGTTACAAAATATTGGAAATAAAAAAGACGATTTTTTATTTTCGCTCCTCGAAATTTTACACTGTATGTTATTATTTTTACTCTCTTCCCATCCCGTAAGAAATCTGGTTTGTTTGTAAAATATATTTTTAATTGAACCTTATGACTTAGACTAATTTCAAAGTACTACTTTCTACACACAATAAGCAAACGCAAAAATATAATTTTATATTATGTAGGAATATAGACGTTGAAATTAAAAAGAAAAATTGTTAGAAAAACCTTTGGATTTCCAAGTAGTTTCTTTAATATCATTGATCTCCACTATCAGCGTAATAAAATATATATAGTTTTCACCTTCTTCACGTGCAGCAGACATTCTCTAAGTCTAAGGCAATGAATATTCGCGAGAATATTAAATAGAAATGATGTTTATTTATGAAATTGTATGCAAACACTTGCCAAATGTGATGGGCCCATTTAAATTGTAAAATTTTTGTACACCCAGATTTTTTGCAATAAAATATATGAATAAATGTTAATGAAAACATTCCTATGTATCTATTTTTTTAATTTATTATTGTTGATATTAAGTAATGATTATTAAAATATTACCTATTTAGTCACAATGTAATGGACCAACTAAGGAAACTTATTTTCGTTACGAACAATAAACTAACCAAAACTCTAAGTTAAACCGTTAAACCAAGCAATAAGTAAAATACAAAACGAATCTTCCCTCTAAAAGTTAATGTGTAGAGATAAATATCATAACGGTAATTTATCCATGTTATTAGCAATTGTATATGAAAAAAAGCACGCGACGTCGTCTCATATGGGTACACAACTGTTCTTTAAATATTTCAACGTGCAAAGACCTTTACAAATTACCCAGATCTACAATAATATCTTCGGCGTTACTCACCAGAACTCTGATTAATCACAAGCGGATATCCCGAGCGAAATGTTCCAAATGCGATTCAAATGCGAACAACCGAAATATCACATAAAGGTTCTCATACGCACACAATACTATTACTTTTCACACAATATACGACGGAATTGAACTATTTATTGAAATCTAACACAGATTTCAACGTTAGAATACTGTTCATAGCGGTTTCGATCGCTGTTGTAAACAGCAATAACTTTCACGAGTTATATAAAAGTTGTTTAGGAATGTCGCGGGTCAAAAATCGAAGCATTATCCTGTGAACACGTGAGCGTGGAATGCACCGGCCGCCGGTCGGACCGGTCGACGTGCTCGGAGTGCTGTCAAACAGACCAGCTGGTTCGAGACCCGCCACTCTGGCGGACAAACTCACAACTAACTTGAGTCGAGTAGGGAAGCAGCGCAACTTAGAGTTTGAGTGGTTGGCTGATATTGTTTATTGTCGCGCCTTTTATTATATTTTTGTATTCTTTTATTTTTTTACTACACGTGAATGATTCACGTAGTGTGGACAATAGAGATGGATACTTTTTATAATAATAGAAAAAAAAATCGATATATTTCGAAAAAGAAACATTTTTTTTGCTGAGAATTACGTTCATTTGTTTATTATTAAATGTAATAAGCGTATCGTTGGCCTATTTTGTATCAAAAAAATAGTTTATCTGTAATGATTATAGGCACTTGTCAAATTTTTGACATAGACCTAATACATATATTATAACCAATATTTATCTGCAAGCCTAGATTTGAGTTAAACGTTATTATTACTATTAAAAGACTGTTTCTAAAACATTATTTCTATCGAAGCAACTTCCAAGGCACCATTATACTATCGTAAATAATGTTAACAGATACATGTTTGTCAATCATAACACTATGAAAGTTTTCGTAATACAGAACATTATTAATTAACAATTATCATTTACTACCTTTTAACGTCTTACCAAAAATCTTAAATCTTCACTTAACCGCCTTTGTCACCGCACTAAGCTTCGCCGCGTTACGGCGGCGCGTCGCCGGGGCGGGGCGGGGAGGATATTGACTTGCGACGCCGCCACTGCGCATGTACCATACCATGTGTTTCTGTTTTTGAGCTAGACTAACAAAATTATCACAGTTTCTTTGTTTATACGCTGATCGTGCAAGATTGTGGTACCCGCAAACAGTTTCCGATAACGCGATCGTTCCCCCGGCAGCCGCATTGCCGCAGTTCGCCAAGTCCAAGCGGACGCTCACTCGGCCTTGACCTCTCGTAAAAATTAGCGCAACGTACAAACTTTAAAACTGCTACCAGTTATTATAGCTGGAACATCATAAGTACAAGCAGGTGGCGTTTTAAAAATAACGGCCCAAAAAGTATTACTTGTTTGAAAGTACCTTACTAATAATAATTTGAAATGCGAATCAAAATTTTTTTTTTTAAATTTTATATTCGATTTGTACCAATGGCTCAATTTTTATTTATGACAGGTATGACTGTATGAGACATACTTCAGTTCTTCGGGGACTTTATCAACTTTTTCACTGCGAAAGCTTTTAGTTTACATTACACACATTGCTGATATGCGCGCTTTACGAAACCCACTGTAGTCAGCATATTGTATTTAGAACAACGTATCAATAGGTGTATGCTTCCGATTGAGGGTATTACTTTTAGTACAAACGCAACTTGTAACGGTTGTTGCAAGTTGCGTTTGTAGTTTGCGTTACAAGTTGTGTTGGCATTATAATCCATTTAATATTTACGAATAGTTTCGTAATTATCGTTCACAACTACATAAGACAATTATTATTTTTTAATTAATTGTAAGTCAGAAGATTTTAATGTTACTTTCATTTTGACGAATATTTGGAGCGGTTCTTATAAAATAATTACATAAAATGAGGTAATGTCTAATTAATTTTTAATCCAAAAATGTCATGTTGATATCGACGTTTTTCTTTGTTGGTACCTTATAGGTTCCTACAACTGTTCTTCGTAATGTCCACTACACTGTTAAATGATTATGTTTTTGAAGACGTTAAATTAGTTGATATTTTTAGCAGATACTGCCTATTAAATATTTGATACAGTCTAAATTTATTTGTAAATCCTGTCCTGTTAAATTAAAAACTTGGGGACATTCTGTTATGAAGTTCATATTGCAAGTGTAATAGCATTATCTAGTTCGTCAGTATGTCTATGTTATGTAGATCGCAGTAAAACGAGGGTTGGCTTGAGGCCAGTGTGCGCTGGGTTTTTAGCGAAAGTCACTTTTCATTGGGTTTCGCCTTCAAACGGGAAAAGAGGGGAAGCCATTACTTTGATTTATGAAACAGAAGGACGCCTCAGATGTAAGCAGATAGATACGATACACCCAAAATATATCACGGTATCCTTTTGAATTATACGACTTTGTTTTGTTCCCAGGCGGACAAAATATCACGGTTTTTTTTAAATAAAACCTGAAGACGTTTTGCTACAAATCCTTTAAAATTGACAATGGAAACAAAAAAAGAAATGTTAGTGTTTCCTGGTGGGAAAATTTTTGGTTTTGACAACAGTGTGATATGTTTTGTCTGACAGCAACAATGAAATGACAAAGGTCGGAAAAGAAGGAGAAGACACACACACACACACACTATCAGCCTGTCATCGTCCACTGCTGGATATAGGCCTCCCAACGGCACGCCACTGAGCTCGTTAATCAGCTCGTCGCATCCAACCAGACAAGAAGAAGACATACCTCCATTATTACCTTACATTTTGGTATCGGTCACAATTTGATTTTGCTAAGTCTTAGTATATAAATATTGTGCCATAATTAGTTTTTTAGGAATTGGAGGTAAGTATCTACTATATGTAAATATCTAGAAATAGTAGTATAAATGTATACAAGAATAATTGAAATAATTGTCATTATCCTATTCAAAATAAAGTATTCTACTTGATTGATATTTAGACTCAATAGTTTTTGACTGATTGTCAGTGATTTCTAGCGCAACAATTAAAAAAAAAAACTAAAAATAATTTCTTTTAAGTCTAAAATCACATAGGTTGGCTCCATCATAACGGGTGGTATACGTTTTCCATTCAACGTCAAATCTCACTATTGTAACGCTCAAATTAAATTGAGAATTCGAGAGCACTAAAACTTAAAAACAGTCGTCGCGGCTGTCTAGGAGGTGCCCCAAGTGTAGGATTCATGTCACGTTTTGTTTTCGCAGTCCGCCCGAGAGCCGTCGGAAATAACACAAATTATGGGCATTTTTAATCTACAGACGAAAATTAACAAATAAATCATTTTCACATAATTATTTAAAATTGACAATATAACTTGTAACCCATTACAATATATTTATTTACAATAATAGTATACAAAAAGTAAATAAGAAAAATGTAAAAAAGACAAAAGTGCCTTCAGCGGACGAGAACATAATATGACGTATGATGATGAGTTTACATCGACTTTGTTGAAATGTAAACTGACAATGAGAGTAAAGAACTGAAGGACTAAATACTCCTAGCACCTTTTTATTCGTTAAGAAATTTCATGAGAAAGTAGGTGCTTAAAGTGCTTAAGTAAGCTTTTTTAGGACTTTTCTTATTTTTTATTCTAGTTTATTTAATAGCAGAAAAATACGCAAGTACCTCTATAGGTGATAATTATTATGGAACAATATAGTGTTTTTAAATGTTGCATTCCACTCTTAATTGTAAAATTACTAAGGGTCGATAAGAAAGTCTTCTATAAAATGAGTGGCTAGCCCGCAATTATACAGTAATTTGTCCTATGTTCCTAATATAGGTATTCTTTTGACATTATGACGAATGTAAATTATTATAAACTTCATAAATTTCACTATTGAATCTTACATGTTCTCATGACTAGAGTAAATGTAATTACGTTGTTGAGTTGATTGCTTATTAAATACAAAAAAAATAAAAGTACATATTTTTAATGTGAAATATTTCTTTTCATTTTGTTTTGTACTTTTTGGCATTTACTCGGAGTAAATTCGGAACTACGTACTTGTGAAAAACATGCAAGAACTAAATTGTTTACTCATTAATCGCGAGAGGGCGCTGGTTTTTAGTTATTAAATCAAACTGCACCATACTGGTTAAATCTTCGGTAGTACACGGTGCTAACAATAGAGTGTAGATGGCGCTGATTACCATTAACTAAAAATACTGCTTTTAACGTATCCATATTTAACAATGAGACAAAATAGACGTACCAAATATTACCAAATTGATAGATTAGACGCCAGAGTTGTACCTTTCCAAAAAAGAGTTCAAAGATCGACAAATAAGGGGAAAATCAATGTTATCATGATTTGATGTTTGTAATGGATTAAAATTTTAAATAGTTTGTAAGTAAATAAATACTCAGCTTAACATTCCAAAGCGGAATTTAATAACCATTTGCAATGTTACATGACATGTAAATGCAACTCGTTTGTACACTAGCCCAGTTTATCAAGGCGCGAATACAGGCCAGTTGTTTTTTTGGAAAAGAGTTGAATGAAGTCTTTAAAGACTTCTAGGTCGCCGTGTTTCATCTTAAATCGTATCGTCACTGTCCATCAAATTGTAGTTAGGCGTGAGAGTTATGCAAGATTTTGTAACGCATCGCTGTAGTTCAATATCTTGGTTTACATTCTAAGTTTCACCTCATGTACCCTCAAGTGAGGTCGAAGTTAAATCATTATTAAACTGTATTACATGTTGATATTAATAAAAACGGATTAATATCATGTGCAGTGGCAACGAATAGACGTAACACTTATAACATAAGCCTTTGAAGATTCATTCATGCTTCCTTCATTAATTCAGGCTTTCATTTTTATTTGAGACTGAGAATAAAATTGAAATCATTCATAGGGAATAGGACACGCGATGATGTTTATTAGAGATGTCTTATGTCCAGCAGTGGACTAAGACACGCTGATGAATTCTGTTTACTTTCGTACAGTATTTTGAGTCGCACTACAGGTGAGACCGTGAGCTGCCCAAAATCGCAGTCTTATTGCATTATTGAAAAATAGTAACTCTCATAGAGGTATTGAGCGCAACGTGCGCTGACAATTATTGATTGTAGGATTACATTTTAATCGATTGAAATTTCGAAAAGAAGCAACTTTAATATTTAATACTTCTACTGGGAGCTTAATGTGCAAAAAAACCTAAAAAAAATTACATGTAAAAAACTTGGTTGCACTGAGACACTCTTGAACGTTTAATAATTATTTATGAATGATTATGTCATTAAATAAAAAAATATATATTTTTAAAGATACAAAATATCCTGTAATAGTGATATATAATTATAAAATTCAGTAACTATGTAGCCAACGTCCATACCACGTTGAAAACACCGGTTCTCGTCCGATCACCGAAGTTAAGCAACGTCGGGCGCGTTCAGTACTTGGATGGGTGACCGCCTGGGAACAGCGCGTGATGTTGGCCTTTTTTACGTTTCCATTTGTGATATTTTTTGTACAATTTGTTAAAATGTTCCTTATACAGATAAATATTTTTTTTTGTTATATTTTGTACAAATAAATATTAAAATTATACTTTTACATGTAAATATGAAACTTGTGAGACAGGATGATGTCAGGTAACAATTAAGTATTTTTTAATTCAACATAATTAAAATTTTAAATTTTGCTTGTAAACATAGAAATTTTTGTGTGACTGTTGTAATTAATGTAAATATGTCAGGTTTTTAAAACACATTTTACATATTATTTTCTTAGAAAGGTGTATTTTGGTACATTGCATAATTGTACCAATATAATGTAAAATTTGTTGTCTCATTTACATAATGTATACGAAGGTACTTCTTTCCAGAGCACTATTCTTAATGTATTCCCTGTAATACATTGAACGTTTTCCATGAAGAATTATTTACTTATACCTATGATTTTTATTAGATACAAGAACATGAAACTAACACTTGCTAACATAGTAATGACAAATATTTTACTACATACTAATAAAAAATAAATAAATACATACTAAATTATGATAAATATAATTTTTTACATTCTGTCAAATTTTTCATTCCGTTTCTAATAACATGACGTAAGATTCCGTCATGCATGTTTCCCGGAAGGGGTTCTCAGAGGGCTGTTAGTATTTCCACTTTTCACTAGTTATGTTACATGACGCATAGAAAAGAGGGTGAAGTCCATATAAATAAAATGATAGGCGTCTGCCGCTGCGCGCATCACGCAAAGACCGCTGGATAGATTTCGATCATTTTGTTCAGTTTAACTTCTTAATCACTTGCTCCTTATCAATAAAATATTATTACGGTATCTTCATTTACTGCAAAGGATTTTTTATTTTAAGAAACTGCAAATTTTAGCCATTTTTAGAGATTAGAAAAGTATATACATGTCGTCAATATGTTTGATGTTTTCTTCTCTGTACATAACCAAAGCAGTCTTACAATCAACCACTTGTTTTTAAGATAGACCAATTCATTTTAAAATTAAGCGAAGTCTTTCTTTATGACCGCCTGCTGGGCGGTAATATTAGTCAACCCGTAAAAACTACTTTAAAACGCAAACAAGCTTAGAGGTAAAGTCTACAAAAACATAGATATACTAATTTTAAATTTGCGAATGGGTTTGGCCAGTTCGTGTTAAGTAGATATTTATATTATTGGCTTAAATATTGAAATAGCTGGTTACGCATAATATATACATTTCTTTTTATTTTTGATTATATTAAATTAGGTGATGTTCTTTTATTACTGACATTTTTCCCTATTTCAGTACAGTTACACAACTCATTCACGCAATGAAAAGTTTAGTATTTCTCAGAAAAAAGGGATTTGTTTTAATTCATTGCGACCATTAACAATATTGTGTCATTTCAAAATGTTACTATGAAACGAAATAAACGGTAATCTCTAAGCATCACGTTAGGTCTATACGGTGGATATGACGATACATCACAATCTGGCTCAAATAATATCTGGCGATCGACCAAATCATTATCGTGTTGGAAAACATTACGCTCAAATTCTGCCAATTCTGGCCTCTTTTCGTTTAAAATATTTCACTAAGACGCACTGGACTGGTTCATTCTGCTCCAACCATGAATGTTTTTGCCTTTGATACAATACATGTAGTTTTCGATGTCAATAATCTGTCGTTTCAGAGCTAGACAGATTTTGTTGCTTTTAGGGAAACGTAGATTTTCTTGTGTTGCGTTCCGTAAAGTAATTTCCTTTTATCGATAACTGACTCACGAGTTGGGTTTTTAAAACTGCGCAGCGGTTTGAATTTTTATAAATGCTTATATTATACTGTATATTAAGATTATCTGATATTCTGATGCATTATTTTTATTAATGAATGCTATTTTAAGTGACAAATTTATTTTCACAGTTTGTTTCAAGATTCCATTTCCACATAAAATAAAATTTGTATTTTTGCTGGACGTTTCTGACTACTTGAAAACAGTCCAATCTGTTTGAATTAGTTTGGTGCATAAGTTAAAATCAGTGTTAATTTTTGATAACGTTCTAAAAAATATGAATATTTTAATACTTAGAAATGATTTTTGTTACTACGATCAATTTTTACATCTGCGCCATGGAGTGCTAATTTTAACCTTAAATTAAATTATTGCATTCGTTCTCCCATATTAAATTGTTGCATAAAATAAATTGAAGATATTATTGAATTCATATATCATATTATATAATTGACTTTTGCCTAATTTATTTTACTGCTTCTTAGGTGGAGTGGTTGGAAGTGTGACTGCTGATTGAGAGGTCCTGGGTCTGATTCCCGGGGTGGGTACCATCTAGTCTTCTTAACTTAGAATCCCTAGTAGCAGCTCGGAGTCTCGATTTGTGGCTAGTACCTATATGACAATAGGCTTACCACCTATTCCTTAGTGGGACGTAGACACAACAAGTGAATTGTAAGACTGTACGATATTACATTTCTCTATCTGCCCTTTAGTATTCGTACCCATTATCGTAATTCAAAAAGCCTGTTCTATTTAAAACCAAAAATATTTAAAAAAAGGAATTCGCTTTTAGATGTAGAACGAAACAAGACAGCTATTTAAATTGGATGACTAGACGCTAATGTTATGTTGTTATGACATTTTAGTCGAATTCAGTTGAATAAAAACCTTGAGCTATTCAAAACGAGAGGCGGTAACAGTAGGTATAGCACAATAATTCTAATTTTAAACCTCGAAAAAATGTTGCTTGTAATATTTCGAGGAGTGTTTATGTCTGCGGTATCGTTAAAATATCTTTATTCTAATTTATACAGTTTCGTAAGCGAATGTTACTTGAAAAAGTAATAATAATTCTGTTTCGTTCGTAAAATGTGATTGCGTTTTAATTTGCACTTGATTTACTCATCCGCAGTGTTTATGGATTGAGTAGGTACGTTCAAACTCATATTAAAGAAACCTTGTGATTAAATTGGTAGTGCAACTTCAAATAAAACTTATTTTATAAGTATGTAACTACTAAAAACACCCAACAAGAAATAAATTCTCAGAATATTACGTATAGATACAATGTATACATGTTGGTTAATTGTGTAATCGTTTCTGAGTGTTGGAGGCAGCCGGTAGTCGCTATATGGATAAAGTAGGGAGCTATTTACTTGGGTAATGGACACTAGGATTGACACCCGCTGATCAGTTTGACTTAGTTATCTGCCAGTGGTTATTTAGTCTGCTTATTTGATTGTTTACTTACAATTTGGAGGTATTAAGACACTGTTAAGGATCAGGAAAAATCGTTAAACAATTCACAGAAGGATACACTATTATTACATTACAGATTATAAAGGTGTTGTTAGTCCTGCACCCCGATGAGGTGGACAGAGAAGTGTACACACTTACAAGTTTTAAAGGTTACGTTTACGTCTCACCACGATTTGATGGTTAAATACGAGTGGGTGAGATTATAAATAAATGATTAACACTTTTATACTATGAACTTATTTTTTTGTTCTGTTTCTATAAACACAAATATTAATTTAATTTTCATGTTCTCAGAGATTATACGAGGATAATAAAATATTAAATGTCATAAAGAATATAAAATTGAGTTTGTAGTAAGTACTTGTTTTTGACCAAGATATTTAATATCCTAGTTTAATATATATGTAGTTGCAACTATGTCGATAAGAGGAGTTGGGGTAATAAGCAGTTTGCTTTTAGTCTGTAGGTATAATGTCATGTATTAACACAATCTGTTTGTTCAACATCAATGTTATTCAGAAAACCATTATTACTTTAATAAATGTGTTTTCTCAATAATATTGTCAAGATTACGTTTACTATTAAAATGCCTTTTTTTCTTACACTTGAATTGTTGCTGAGCTCTCACGTATGAACGCTCGTGTATTTTAAGCTTTGAAAAATATTGACTGGTATTAAATATATTTTTTATGTTCGACCCGATCACTACGTCTTTCCATTGCTTAGTTACAATATACGGAAAGCAAATGGAATTTTGATTGAGAAATGTGACTTTATTAAATTTTTGGTTCGCTAATATACCTATAGGTATACATACTTCGGTCGGTCAACGATACCAATAATGTAGAACGTTACTTAATATCCAACGTTTTTGTGCCGACGGTATTTGCCGAAACATGTCTCTTATGTGCCCCTGATATTTTAGTGTGAACTACTTATGAATTTATTTTATAGCTCTTGAGATTTTTGCTCTTCGAAATTTTCGGATTTTCGAATTCTTTATCGTGATTCAGCAATGAATATATTTAGCGTGGAATTTGGCAATAATTATAAGAATATGTAAGAAAATAATGATGATTATTAAATTGCAATAGCACATTACATTCCGAGATTTATATGTTGAAAAGTAGATTAAATTCATGGGGCAGAATTTATAAATTAAATTTTGTTAATTACTACAAATAATACTTCATAACTTTAAAGAACTAGGTAATCAATGGATATATTGAAAGTTGTACTTACAGATAGCTAATGAGACTAGCTCTCAAATTTAGCCGAGGTATGGCCAATGAATTGAGGAGTATAAGGAACATTACAGTAACACAGTTAAACCTATATTTTCCATCTTAATCTCAATTAAGTTATAAGCCCTCTTTCCAGAACGCTAAATACGCGAATGTCTCCTTTCATCCGTTAATCTTGAACCGTCCGAGCAATATAATGTAACATCTTAATGCTTATATTTCTAAAATCAGTAAAGAAAAACTCACAGAGAAAACAACGGTCAAAATATTTTTATAAGTATCATTTTACAAGCAACGACACCTGTTTGGATGATGACACGTAAGAAGTCGTATAATATAAAATACAGATTGGCTTAAATATGAGGAAAGAGAAAAGTATTACATTAATTACTCACTGTAAGATTTACCAAGGCTACGTCGTTTCTCTCTAAATTTGTTCTTGAAGATTCTTCTTTTTAAACGGTTGAGCACTAAGTCCGCTTCATCTACACTTTCCGAGGAGGAAGTACGGGACACTTGCACCATGCCACTAACCGAGTGTCTTCTATCATTTGCAAAGCCATTCATTTCTCGATTTTTCGATTCAACTTCTGACATACCACGTCGATACATTTTTAAACGTTTTTTCATCTCACAATCTGCGGCGACATCCGTTGGAATATTAATGAATTCATTGTCCGAAGTGTTGTTATCCTCTGTTTTGCAATAATGGCGCTTTTTTGTCGAATTGGTTTCAGAAAATTTGCCACCCTTCGTCGCTTCGTGTGAATTTTGCGGTAGATCAGGTGTTTGGCGTGGGCGAAATGTAAACCAATCCGGATTAGAGTCTGTTCTCGCCGATAAGCTCCTTAAGTAAGTTTCAAGAAAAATTACCTTATTATGAGGCGGACGGTAAAACACTCCGGACTTGGAGCGTGGTATTTCATTTTTACACATCACTTGTTCCCTTAGGGCACCGTCATTAAATGATTGAGATGTTTGTAGGCCTGCGATTTCATTCTCTCTTTTATCGGACACCTTGTGAAAGGAATGGATATTGTCATCTAAGGACGTAGGGGATAAGATTCTCGAGGGTGAATTGGTATCAGTTCCGTTTCCTGTTTCATTGCGATCATGTTCAACGTTACATGTTTGCTTTACATCATCACATGTCTCATTGTCGGAGCTCTTGTAGCTGCTTATTTCACTGGGCCCTTCTGAATGAAAGGGGGTGGTGTCCACACTATGCAATGGCGTATCGAGGTAATTTTTGTTTATCGTCAGTTTACTTGGAATGTTTGCAACACTGCTGCCATCTTTTATTACGTAACTGGTCGGTATTTGACTACTATTATTATTTAAACTTATAGATAAAGGATATTTGTACAAACGTGTATAAACTTTGTCTCCTGAAATTGAATTGTGCTTTCTAATCACATGTTTATTTATGAAATGCTTAAAGTCTTTTTCTCGTAACGATTGAGTGGTCCTCAAAGTTGGTTCATTAAATTCTGAACTCTTAATGGATATGTTATCATCATTTGTTTCAACAAGAAGGTTACCGTCACAGTCGAATAGTTGGACTGTTGGGAATTTGATACCCGGAGACATATTTCGCGTTCGTAATTCCCATCTTCTATGAGATGGTTTTTTTAACTGAATCCGTATAACGTTGTCATCTATTATTGGACCATCACTATCACTCGAGTCCTCTTTTTTCGCCATTGCACAAATTTCTTTTTATTATTCACACCAGGCATTTGTATTAAAGGTCGAACTGTTTATTATAAATGCGCTGAACGTGTCGGTACCTAGTGATAATTTGTTTGTTTACAGTCAGCTGTTCCTATACTCGTTGGCGTCTCGCCAGGCAACACAATTCTTTGGCATTCACTGTAAATAGTATCAATGTCAATTTTGTTTTTCAACGTACACTAATTTGGTGGCACATATATCCGTGATAAATTTTGTAAGCCGTTACTGCCACTGGCCGATCTCGAGCACGCACTGTAAATTGATTAGCGAACATAACACTGTAACTGACGAGCGGTGGATGTTGAAAACGATTGCATAAGTCGCGTGTATGACGTTTGCGCGCAGTTGCACTATCTTATGAGTTTACTTCTTCGGTATTAATTTATACGATTCTAGGTAGACGAGAGCGCCGCCATGGCCGGAGGTTTATTTATTATCGAGCGCGGAGCGAACCACGAGAGAAGTTTTCGGTCTAGATCACTTTTCCGGTGGATCTCGTCGCGAGAGCGCCTCCGCGTGGGGCTTTGGTCGTTCGCGACTCCGGACATTTCTGCACTGAGAGCAAACTACTAAACAGATGCGAGACACTATAAATAGTGAAACGCGTCGGCAATCTGGCCGGCTCCCCTTGAACCTAGTAGTACGCGCGACGGTACAGCATACAGCATAATAGGTGACGTCTACGTACGAATGTGCACACTGACACGGTTTTTCATTTGACCACGAGGCGTAACCATATGCACTAGCGGTCGGTGACTAACGTGCACAGCTGTTTCTCTATACAATAGCTCCGTGTTATTACTTCACTTTCAAGGAGATAGTTTGTTACAAGTATTTCTTAATTCGATTTATATAGAACATCATTTACATTCGTTTTTGTTATTTCATAACACAAACCTTCATATTCCTTCGCTTCTGCTATGTTGGTCAGTTTTTATTATGCACTTTATGTTAGGTCGACTTTTAATAACATCAATATTGTGTTTTTGGTTTTCTAAATTCATTACTTGGTAGTGTTTAACGAAAATAAGATGATCCTACTAATTAAGTAACAACTTTACGATGAACGTTTTTCTAAAATAACTAAAGATACTGATAAAACAATTTCTTCAAATATATTTATGATGTTATTTAGTGTTGATTATTTTGTTTCATAATTATTAAATAACCTGTAGGTAGACATACCTACAGGTTATTACCTACCTACCTAGAACATCTATGTATGTTTTGCAATCGATCTCGCGTAAGATTGAAGAATAAAGTCAGAATTCCTCACATGACCGCAAAATATATTATATAATGAAAAAATATCTGCTAGCTGAAGGTGAGATCATATTATTATTATGAGTCGATTAAGTAACGTCTCTGCGTCTTTTACAGTAAATTATTAACGTGGAAATTATATACAGGTTTATAAAAATATACACGAATTCATATAAATGTACACAGGTTCATATAAATATATACAGGATTATATAAATATTAACAGGTTCATATAGAGATTTAAAGGGTCATATAAATATATAGAGGCTTATATAAAAATTCACTGAATGTTTTTTTATATTTATATTATTTAAGATCGCAAATTCTCACCCTTACAAAGTGTTAAACGGTTCATAAGAGGCGTTAAGTCGGCCAGTAATTCAAAGCGATGAAACGTAAATAAATAAACAAAAAGGTAATGTTCTAAGTTTACTAAAATGCCTCTTACGTGGTTACTTAATGACCACATAGAGATCTAAACTGCCTTCTGAAGCACATAAACACGACCTTAAATTGGTCTCTAGCCATCACTATTCTGTCTTACGTTACCGTATAACGATATTTCGCGTCTGGGCTAAGAGCATTACGATTTCGATTTATCTCTAAATTTATATTCGTATAAGATACATGTAAGTATCAATGAAATGGAGTAGGTGCGTGTTATTAATAGTACCGCTTACAATCCTCTCATCAGCCAGAATCATCGTGAGGCGAGACTACCGGCAATAATCGTTACTGGTTAGTGCGGTGCGGGCGCCGGCAACCGATAACATATGTTTTGTAACGGATTGAAGTGCTTTCTATATACTTATATTGTCCATACACTATAAGGGAAGAGTACCTATATATACATATACTGACTACTCTGTTCGTATCTATGGGTTACCTTATTCGTAGGGTAATCTTAATTTAAAGAGCGTAGTACTATCGCTACCGTGATAGCTTAGTGGTTAAGGATTCAGCCTCTCACTCCGGGGGTCCTGAGTTCAAATCTATGGCACTTTCAATGGCTCCTCTTTTCAACGGTGCGTTTTTAGTTTAAATATCACTTGCTAACGGTCAAGGAAAACATCATGATGAAACCTGTACGTCTTAGAATTTATAAAAAGAAAATGTCCAGCGGGCAAACTATTGCCTTAACCCTCTACTGTCGCTATAATCAACCCGATTTAACAGCTATGTAGAGTAAGAAACTTATGAAGACTTTGTGCTAGATATAAATATATCTAGTACAAAATCCTCATTTTTTTTCCAGCTGAAGTCTACAACAAATGTTGTAGGCTTCTACTGGAGCCTCGTTGGTGTTAATGAATGTCTTGTCAGAAGGTTGCGACAGGAATAATTTATTAGTAAAAAAGTGCGATTTGTATTCAAAAATTCTCAGTTCTTTTTAGAACTAATTTATTTAGTCCTTCTCAGGACTGTTTGCGTCGTGTTTCTATGCAAAACCTCAAGGCTGTTACATATTGATGATCCGTTTCTAAGTAACTGATTTTTCATGTAAAGGGATCAAGATACTTGAGTTGGTTGCAAATAGTATTATTGTCAAAAACAATGTTTATTACACTGCCCTAAGAAGCATTCGATAAACAACATTAGTGTAACTTGAAGAAATAACAGTGAAGTTAAAACTTTTATGGGAAAATTAACCCAGCGCTGGATTAATTTAATGTATTGGCTAAGGGTGTGTTCAGTCGAGGCGATTTCCCGCCGCGCCCGTACTGCGCCCGCCCAGCGTTATAGCCGCACCTAGGTACGCTGGCTCTTTAACTCCGACCATTTCAGCTAACGATCCTCGTATTCATCTGGTTTATATTGATAGATATAACAATATCAACACCTTCATAAAAGAAGTAAATACGTAATTGTTCAGTGTTATTTGTATTAAATCATAATTCAAAATTGTCTTGTATGTACCGACAAGTTTATTGCGCGGGCATGGAGCGTGTGCGGTGCAGGTGATGTGCGGGCGCGGGGCGGTTGGCGGTACAGCTGCGTCATTGTCTGAACGTGTCCTAAACGCGGAAAAAAGCTTAAATGGAAAGATTAGAGATAAATATATTAAAAGGAGCGTAGATCGCCCTCCTACCAGGTGGTCTGACGACCTGAAGAAGACAGCGGGAAGCTGTTGCATTCGGTAGGCCCAGGACTGGAGGTAGTGGCGCCGATTAGGGGAAGCCTATGTCCAGCAGTGGACATTAAGAGGCTGACGATGATAATACTTTATTAGAAATACTACTGGTAAAATTAAATCATAATTTTCGGCTAATGTTATATTCAACCTGCGTACAGTTGCATCTGTTGGATCTAAAACACAAATGTTGGAAGCCTTGTTGCGCTAATGATTATTGCTCTTTATCCTTGGACAGGCGCAATTACAAATTCCATTGTAATTATAAATAAAATTTCGAACATATACTGATAAACCAGCTAATATATTTACTTTTTCTATCATGTTGTACAAAAGTCAAACTCCAGTGACTAAGAATTAAATTTTACAATGTGAGAGGAATGAAAATAAAACTTTTGCCAACATTTTTCGTACGACCGTCACGTGCGTTTTTTTACGTAATTTGACGCACACTTATTTAGCTAAACGTCAATAGTACGAGTAACTGGGGTATATACTGGTCAGTATATTTTTGTGTAACGAAACAAATGCCAACATACTTTATAAATATACTCGTTGGGAAGACGATTATATTGAGCTTCAATGTTACTTTCATTCAGACGACCGCGACCGTGTGTCTGAACATTGTCAGGGAAACGCTAATTATAGTTGAGTTTTAAATATTAAGAATTACATAATCATTGCTTTAGCACATCGTTTTGGTTGCATAATTCAATGTTAGGAATTTTTATTTAAAGGAAATGCGTCTTTTTTTTTTGTTTTTTCAACTGGTAATAAGAATGGACGTCTGGATGGATTACGTAAGCCCCTAATATTGAGCGAAATAAAGTGATTAAATTTGATTTTGTAATACCCGGTAAACGTTATTAGGAAGTACTAAAGCAAAGTGCAGGTGAAGAAATAGTTTCTTTGGAGAGGGCGACGGAAATTAAATAAGTTTTATTAGCGAAAACTTAAACGAGTTTTCACTTTGTCAAGAATTTATTATTGGATAGAGTTTTACATTTATATTCAAATGCAACAATTTTTTATGTAATTAGTTTAATATTTGATTTGTATATTGCCTCCGTTTGCATTGATGACAATAGATTTAAAACAACATTGAATCTTAGAATTCGATCCGCGACAATAATCTATAACGTATCTTATAGCGAAATAAATGTATGGCAAATATATAGACTACATAACTTTAGATTGCTCTTATTATGTACACTCAGTTGTAAACTTGTAGTACTTACGCTTTTTGTGGCAACTGTCTTGAAAGTTCCTAATAAACAATTATTTAGGAAGTTAAATTACTTTCGTGCACGAAAAATATTTACTTACGCCTTAAGACGGACGTTCATTTCATTTCAGCGTAATTGAGTTAATGTAATTAATTCCAATAAATATTTTCCTTGTTGCGGCTTTGCCACGATAATTAATAAAAAGATGGAAATAAAGTTATCAGAGACGCTATCAACATATTTGCACTGTATGAACAATATATTGACAACAATGCAGTTTACTGGCAACAATTGATCATTTTAATAATATTTACTATAGGTATAATTGCCGAGGGGTGCTATTGAAGAGGCCATGTCGATCAGTGGACGATGACGGGCTGATAATGATGAACAATAGTCACAACATAAACGGACTTTCAAGCCTATAATCCCCGAAGAGGTAGGCAGAGGAGTGCAATACACTCCCAC
>DWME01000789.1:0-29630 GCA_018244795.1 Parelbella ahira ahira
GTTGCCTTATATATATAGCTGTCTCAAGCTCAACAAAAATTTGTTTTAAATATTCTCAAGACTAAAAGTCTACGCTTCAGTTCTGTAATATTTGGCATTCGATACTCTCTGCCTAGACCTAATTAATCATGCAGAATGACATAGTATTATCATAATAATAAAATATTTCCCATTTTAAATGCTAAATGTAAAAGCATTATATAAATATTACATTTAAATTTCTATATGTACTTAATTTAATTTGAATATACAAAATAACTAAAGATATAAATAAATGTGTCCACGGAATCGTATAACAGAAACACCCACCGGCTCACCGCATACTGAGTGCGAGATTGAGTTATACAAACACACCGATACGCTGAGAATTAAGCAAATATACGGTCATCCTTAACGTTTAGGGCCGACTAATTTATTGTTTATTATAAAGTTATTTATATTATCGCCTGTGGGATATCGGATTTCGGGACTTGGCGTAGTGGGAGCGGGCAACCATGAGCTGATATCGGGAATGAGGTCCGAGGAACATTAGTATTGTTCTTAATTTAATTTAATTATAATTCATATGAAAATTGGTCGTCATGCCTTTAGGGCGTCCTACGCTACATTTGCCAAAAAGTAGTCTGCCCTTTAGAACACGTCCACTCTATCTATTCTGGGCCTTTCTACACTCCTTAATACGTGTGTCCCAAAGAGTGGAGGTTTTTTCGGGACATATGTATATTAGAAATAAATATATTAATGCTTAAATTGTTACTCGTTGTTAGTCAACGATAGAACAAGGCCCTCAGTTAGTGTGTCGATTAAGTTGGTTGGACAAGACAGATCGTGGACGTTTAACTCTTTTAACGCACTCCACGGATTTATGTTAAAAGAATGTCTGTTAGAACTTTCTTTTTTTTGTCAAATACTTTTATCTGAAGTCACTATTTCTATTTTACAATAAGAACATTGATTGTTGATTGTATATTACCTCTTGTATACCTATTACATTTTGTTATGTATGTATTTTTCATAAATGAATTTTACTTTATTTAAAAATGTTTTACTTATATCAATATGACATTATAATTATTGGTATATTGGCTAATTCAATAAACGTATTGTCTAATGAAATATGATATGATTCCATTTCTTTATAAAGCGAATATTTTTTTAATTTTTTTTTATTTTACTGATTCGTATTCATTGTTATAATAAATTATATACCATTGCACTTAATGGAACTCTTATTAAACTAAGACTTATTTTATCACTGACTTTGACCTCTATTTATAATTTGACACGTGGTCAAAAACCATTCCTGTGTCTACTTTCACAAGTACAGAGCACCTGGAACGAATCTTGGACCACAACTCGGCCAATTATCATGTAAAACAAACTGCGCCAGCGACACTGCGCTCCCTCGCTGACTCTTTTTGTTCTCTGCGCCCGCTAGTGTGAACACAACTTCATAACGAAAGTATGTAGTAATATCTTAACTGCTTTGTTGGTAGAGTCAAGTGGTTGCAAATAGGTCTGCTAATGAGAAGGTTCAATCCACGGATCGGGTAGACACTTTATCGCGTTTTCTAACTTGAAATTGCCAGTAGGAGTACGGAGTTAAGATTTTAGTGCGACGGATGGTAACAAGCTAACTCGTTCTATGGTAGGACGTATAACATAAGTGATGAAATCTAGGAGTGTAACTACTCTCCTCTGCCTACACCTGGGAAAAATACTGGTGTGATGGTACGTTATGTACAATAATATCTCAAACACCATGTATAACGTTAAAAAACGCAAAAAAATACACATATTTATATTTGTAATACAAAATAGATCTTTATGCTCAAGTCAAACAAAAGATCCTAATATATAATGCCCTAAAATTTTTTGTAATATATATTTTCATTTTCACCTGAGATTCATTCAGAGGACAGAGGATGAAGTGCATCAATAATTTTATGCAAATGAATAGTTACATTTTAAATCAACAAATGGAACGAATGGAAGATTTCAGCATACATACATATAATCACGCCAGGTCCCTAACGGGGTTGGCAGATGTTAGCAGTTATTCAAAAAGGATAATCTTGAATAACATTATTAATAAAACACTGTAACAAATTGTAGGCACCGCATCGTATGCCCAAACGGTTGGTATACTCGTCACCAGTACGATTTATCACGCATAGGGTCCTTTGTTCGATTCCCGGCGGGGAAGACAACTGAATTATGAAATTTTCCGGCTTTCGTGTCGAATGTTATTGTGAAAGAATTAATTTCGAACGTTGTATATTATTGACTTATAATTAGTATCTTCGTATTTTAAGCTCAATCTAAGACACATACTAAGGTCTGTATGAAGTAAATAAATCCCACGCTCTGTAACGTGTGCAAAGTTATATTCTCAGTGCGAAATTGTTAAAGTGTAACCATATTGGAAACCTGTCAATCAGGACTCCATAAGCGTCAAGAAGAGATTTTTTAGAGATCGCAGATAGCCTTACAGGTGGCTGAAATCAATCATGTAATTCGCAAATATCAAAATATTTTGCAAGTCAATATTATACGACCTTTGCAGTCATTTTTAGGCTTTGGATTCAATGGATAATTTTAGTTTCCTTTTTTGTATTGCTTTGTTGGGGGTGATAGAGTCCCAATGGTAGAGTTGTAGAGAGTGCTTATAGCATACCTAATTCCATTTTAGTATAAAATTAACTTAAATGAAGTAATTATTCATTATTATCATATCAGCTTCTATTAATCCATTGCTGGTTAAAGACTGACCCAAAGTTTGCCACAACACTTAATTATCTTCTGATATGAGCACCCAGATAACTTAAAGTATTATTACATAAACACGAAAGATGTCTTACGTCGTAAGATTAGGGACACTTGTATTCTGTGCTCTGTGCCTACACTGACTTGGTGTAAGAAAGTAAGAACAATACCATTGTTCAAGTCATGCACATACCAACGAATATACATATTTATAGACATATTAATTTAATGGTATACGTATGTATATAAAACAGGAAGATATTCCGACGTGGTCTCCACACTAGGCAGCCGCGACAGCCGCACGGACATTTATATTAAGTCGAGAATAAGTTATCTCGGTTATCATAATCTAACAAAGGATCACAATGCTCTGTTACAGCGTCATCAATATATTACCGCGCGCGCGGGCGCCGCTCGTCTTGATACTTGGACATTAGTACAGCTCTAACATTGTCTATATACGTCTATATTCAGAAAAATATACTGCTTATTATAATTTATATTATTATTACAACGTCACCCCAGGAAGAATGAACAGAGGAACGTGTATGAAAAGAGTGGTGAACGTATCTGACAATCGCTGCAATCTGCCTACATATGCAGTAATCTTGTCATAAATGATATTTATTTATTTTAAGCGATGATTTTAATTGTAATTGAATACTTATATACCTACGGTTTTTTTTTTACTATTTACCAATTTTGACTAGTAGAAAATATCACTGGCGGTGAAATCCACCCTTTTAGGCGAATTTATTGACTTAATAAATAAATAAACGAACTTTGTATAGATATTTATACATCAGTACTCTCATTCGTATTTCTTATAGGAGTGGGCAGAGCTTAAAAGGTTCTTAGTAATAGGAGTAGTAGTTTTTAGTCATTTGATTCTGCTTTTATCTACGTCGTGAAATACCTGGCAAATTATGTAATGATATAAATAAAGGCTATATTTAGTCAACGACCAAGACGTGTAAGTCCAGCAACAATGGTACAAGTCCAATTGACGGAGGTGTGAGCGCCGTGAATTACCAGCTCAGCGGGGCGCTCCCCACACCCGTTCTCGGAACCGATGCCCGATAGCCACGTCTGCTGGTGTGCTGGCTGCGGGATTTTTTACTAATTGGCCTTGTGACTCGCTCAAGATTTCGTAATGGTACCATCGATATTTGCATTGGATGCGGTTGGATGGGGTTGGATATTCTTAGATGTAGTTGCCCAGGGTGGAATTTAGAGAAAAAAATCAGAAAGTCTTCAAGGGCGCTCTTTAAAAATGATGCTTGTCCAGTAGCGTACGGTGCAATTGTGAAACAGGCTGATGATGTGATGTGCTCGGAATGAAAGAGTTGAAGATCGAGCGCAGTGACTTGGGGAGGCCTATGTACAGGTATGAACCCGTGCTGGTTTGTCCAGGGTCTACCAATCTTCCTAATTATGTATATTGTTGACCACTTGTCCTGGTTGTTATTATCACACATACTCGTTGAACTTTGTCGAAAGATATTTTAATCGTTTCTGGTTGATATATTAAAATTTTTCAAAATCCTAAATGTCGTCGGGACATCGTAGTAAAGGTATACTCTGTCTAGTGAAATATGGTATTCGATCACAACCTAATTAAATACATTGTATTATTAATATATTACTATTTTTCATTCTTACTATAAACGCAAAACGTAACATCACGCCTTTAATCTCCGAAGGGGTAGGCAGGGGAGTGTAGTACATTTCCTCGTTCCAACAGTTACGTTAAAGTCCCACAATGAATTAGGCGGTGAGCCATACACCTGGCACACATTGAAACTCCGAGTCACTACTGGAAATTCTAAATTAGAAAAATCGAATAGTACTCCACACGGGATTTGAATCCAGGACCTCCCGATCGGCTGCCGCGCTTGCAACCATTAGACCAACGAGGCAGTCTTAGTAAAATAGACAAATAGAGAATATCCTTAATATATGTCTCTGTTTCTACAGATCCGCCATACTTCTCCTATATGTTCTATATTCAAACCTCTCTTCACAGAAAGGCCGGTGTTGGAGACTTCTGTCGTATATTAAACGTATATTAAAATACTATACTAAAAATATATAATATAAACATCGTGCTATGGTCTTCACAAACATTAGAATGTTATGTAATATAGATTGATATAAAATATTAAGGATAAGCGTCATTAAATTAAAATGATAAAAATCAAAATATCGTTTAATGGTATCTTTGACACCGCGCGGAATCGTTGTAAGCTTCAAAGCGTTAATTAATTGAATATTTTATTAATATGACGAAACCTCAAACCCGCGCCGTGTCCTACACTTAAATTAACATAATTGCTGTAAACATAAAGCCGATATTATTCGATTTAATAATAAAATAATCCCTTGCCGTAGCGGTGAAGGAAAATATCGCAACGAAACCGGCACACCTTAGTGTTCTCTCAGACTATGGACTATATATAGTCCTTCTCATTCCGAGAGACGATCGGCCTCATAGTGGCTCGATAAAAAGATTGATGATCATGACGTATCTCGGGACGTAATTAGCGATTTCGTTTATATATAACTTGGGTTATTAGAAATAGTGGCACTCAATCCGACTAATATGAACCGGTTGCAAATCTATATATTATCAAGACGTGAAGATAAATCTTTCTACTAATTTCAACTATATTATGCCATCGAGAGCGTCAAATTTAGTATCATTCACACATAAATACAGAAACGGATAGATTGGATGTAAAAATATTTCGCAAAACTTATTTCTTATTATTTACGCATGCAACATCCCACGATAGCATGGTTTTTCTTGTTTCATACGTTCCGAAAGATGTTATTTATTAAAGGTTTTTTTTAGTCTTTCTTTTTTTTATTTGTAATAAAAAACAAGAAAGACAGATAAACAAGAAAGTAAGATAAAAAAGAAAGTAAGATAAAACTTTTTCATCCAAATTAGGTGTTTTATACAAGGTAGACGTGAAATTATTTATTCTAAGTTTAACAAGGTATAAAATTTAGATTTAGGTAAATACAATATATATCGGCACCACTTACACACGGCTATCTGATCCTAAAATAGTTATAGCGTGTGCTACGCTAATTAAGATTCTAATTATTATATACTTTCTGCTTATTAAATACTTCATTATAAAGGTAATTGTACATACAAAACCAGATCCTTCTTTATACCACAAATATTTGTTTTAAACGGGAATAGAACCCGCAACTTCTGACTCACTGGTTAAGTTTTCTAATCATTGATCCAACAAGCCAGTCAGTGTAAGTAAGCCTCAGATTATTACGTAAACAAATAAATAAAACATTATGACATATTACGACTAATATTATCTAACAGATGTATACACACGACGCTACATTTTACGTTTGTATTTTAATACTATTTAAATTATCTCGGCCCAGTATACTTTATATATAATTTATCGCCGCTCTCAAATATGCATGTTTTCGTAAAGTTGGACATTTTTAGTGTCAATTTTATCGCTATTATTATTAAATTTGCGTTAACAGAACGCTATAAATATGGAGATTAGCGGAATAAATAAATACAAATGATTTTGGCGATTTGTATAGTTTTGTGTGGGCTTGGTGTTCTCTATTGTTGAATATTTATATAATCTTGAATTATTTGTATTCGAAATTTTTTCTTGATCCTCAGACTTCAGACCTTTGTTAAGGAAGAACAGTCTATATGAGTATAATACTGATTTACTCCAAGTAATTAATGAAGAGTACCGCGTTGATGTCTTTTCTATTGGAAAGCCTATATTCTTTTTGTAATCTTTAATTACGTAGTACTTATTATTTATATACAAATATGAGCACACATAAGCACACGCCTGTATGTCCGAACCCGCCATTTCCATTTGCTACTGCCATTATGTGTAAAGGTTGTTCTAGTGGCCGTAATACAAATCATAACATAGCTGGCTGATGATTCAGTCAGACACAAACTGACCATAAATTAACGCAGCGACACAAATGACGTAATTTCCATAGATAAACAATAATATATGGTTTCCTTTTTACCTCATTACCAATTCACGTCCACTGACTTTATTGACACTTTGGGAATTTTTGTTCGTGTCGCGGGTAGACATAAAAATGATGTTTATCGAATTATCCCAATGAAATCCACTACTAATATTTTTTGCTGATACAGCCGTTGTTATCATGATTTTCCTATTAAGTGGTCACCAGTATAAGACCATGGATATTGTGATAGGAAATAATTAATATATTTACGACTTTCATTATTAATTTCTATTGTATATGAACCTCTGAATTGTATACTGAAATATAATCTGAACGATACTCAATGATGTTCAGGTTGTCACCGTGTTAGAACATGAACTCAAAATGACATCTACTGACAACTTTTCTCATTTCTGGATAAACTTTTCTATTTAATTATTTTTATAATCCTTAAAAGTCTAAGAGCAGAGATATGTTTAAATATTAAGTTTCTGTACCTTAATTTAACTTTCTGGCCAAATTCTCTAGCCGACTGACCACTCTAAATTTTAAATATGGTAAGTACATATTGTAGTTTTCAAATTTACCAATTTATTTATGTATGTATTAACGGAATTATTCGTTTATACGAATACTATAAAAAGGTAAGAGGTATTTGTAATTTTTTGCAGTTTTATCATAACAGGGATGAATATAGATTATAATTTACACATGTAGAATTCCCGAATGTGTCGCGAATGGACAAAAAACGTCCCAAAGAATGCGTCCGCGAACTCTATTATGGAATTTGTTAACTTCTTAATGGAGTTGCAAGTTAGGGTTTGGAATTTGATCAATTTAGAACATTTCAAAAAGAAAAATTAAACTGACCGGTTCTGTTTTTTTTTTCAAGTAATTTATCGATAAAATCATTGGTTTAATAATATTTTAATATTTATTATGTTTATTTTATCTAATTTTTTAATATTTCCTCATAATATTAATATTAAAAAAGACGCTACTTCAATATTTTGGGTCAAGGAAGAGTAGGTTATTGCTATTGTTTGATGTTGATGTCTTTTTCAACTTGGGGGCGTTCATGAAATAAATAAATTAAATAGTTAAGGGTCTAGACAATTTTTAAACTTTACAACTACATTCAGACATAATCTAATTTGCCATCTGTGTGAAGGCGGAGAATGAACAAATTCCCTCTCCCTACACAAGGGATAACCGGGTGTCGTAAATGGCGGCTAAATACGGCGCTAATGGATCGTGGTATGGTGCAGCCTATCTAGGCACTACTACATGCCCTGGCCGCCTATGAACAGCAATGTAGGCGTTACGAGAAGCTATGTTCTTCGGTTCTCAATCCGCATGCCCAGCGTAGGCATTATGGGCCCTATAAGCCTTTCAGGGTAGCCCCATGTCCAGCAGTCGATTATGGATGATGATCATGGTGAATTTAATTTGTTGCCAAAACAGGTGGTAAGAGAGTATGAACAAGGGGCACGAATATTTCAAGTCTTAATCTTTACTTTAAATATTGACTATCCTTTCAAACTAGCTGCAACAGCGAAGCCTAGCATGCGGTCCACATTAGACTACCGTGGTGTGTCCGTGTGCCAGTAATATAAAGTTAACTTTATGACCTCTACACATTGTCTCGGTAGCAGTTCCAGAATTAATTTACTATTCAGGGAATTATCAAGATTTTCATTTTATAGCCTTTTTATCTACGTTTGAGCAATAGTGTCTCTATTATATTATATTTACGAGTCACCAGCGACCCCCCGCCGCTGATGTTGGACACTTGGCTCCACTCATATTTTTGAGAGTTATTTCGAGGTACCTATAGGAAATTGAAAAACGCTAAAGTAGACTTGTCGCTTAGGAAAATAGATGTCGACATCATTAAATTTGCATTTATGAAAAGTGGCGGAGAATGGCTTTGATCAAATATAGTTGCTGAAATACCAGTCCATAGTACTCAGACTTTTTATTTTCATATTTATAAGTTTCACCGCACTTATGTGAAAAGATTTAATGATAATGATAAGAGTAGATCTGCCATGGTAAGATATATAACGTAATTCTTGGAACGTTGGTGTGTACTACACATTCCTGCCTATCTCTTCGGGCATTTCAGGTACAATGTTACGTTTATCATAAAAATATTTCATCCACAACTTTAACAAGAGGATGGGGAAATCGTACCAAACCTCTTTTCTTATTTTACCTCGTTAGAATTAAAATTACTAGAAATCTTGGGCAGCTAGCGAAGTTCGAAGGGAGCTTTCGTCATGAAAGGAAACAACTGTCCGTCGCTTCTAATTACAAATATTACCTGTGGATTCTGTGTTGATGAATTAATTGATCAGTCGGGATATTTATTGTTTCATATGTGAATTATATGATATAAATTGAGTTTATTTTTCAAAGGTACGGACAACTCACTGCTTCAAAATTCTCTTTTTGGTCTGAGCCTAACATGGTTACACTTTTTCCTATTTGTGTAGCCACTACGTTAATCATAATTATGAACTACCTCATTATATATTCTAATAACGATACGTTCACAGAAACATAAAATAAAAACAAAGGGGAGGTGGGACGGGGAGAACGAATGAAAGAGCGGATAAACGAAAATCAATCAGTCATTTGAATGGAGGAATACGCGTGCGAGCTAAATGAGTCTATTTCAACGCCAAAAAGCATTTCAAGCAGGATGCTAAAGCAGTTGTTATTGGTGGAGAATTTTTTATACAATTATATAGAAACAATGGGTAGTTAAGGTTAATTCCCTTGAAGTCAACCAATGACAGTAGCGCGAAGTGGACGATAAATTTTTGACAATCGATAAAAGTCGTTTATACTGTTCAGAGTGGTAGCGACCACCAGGCCGTTGTAAGGTTGCGTGCATATGGTTATCTTTATTCAACTACAAGTGATATTTTTCAATTTTATCACATAGAACCTTATAAAAGAAATAGCGTTTATTACGCTTTGCAAGAGTTATATACAAGAGGCACGAGTTAACAACAAGTACATTGCGAATGTAGAAATAACGCTGGAATTAGCAAATAGCGTTAAATTAAAAAAAAATTGATGACGAATTTATATAAACTGATATCAAAGCGATGACATATACCGGATACAGATACTTATAAGAAAGGGGTATGAAGTACATACATTTTATTCATACATTCATTCAAATATCATTTAAATATTTATATATATTATGATTTTGTAGAGACGTTTTATTATTATTATTATATCGTTACGTACGGTTTCTTACAGGTGAGTCAAAAAGCATTAGCTGACAAACATCTCTATACCGCATATACTATCTAATATATCTTTTAAATCTGGCCCTTCGTCTACATTTATCACTCGAGTAGAGCTGTTTACTCACAAATAACAAAAAAGTGACACGTAAAATAAGGTGTTTTAATACAAGGATCGGACCCTAAATCAAGTAAATATGCATAGAGTCGAAAGTTACATGCAGGTCACGATTCACAATTTAGTGGCAGCCGATAAGGTTTCTGTGCCTCGCATAGCAATAATAGAGACTGAATCATTGACGGATATAATACACATATACCTATATAGAGCGAAGATGTTGTAGTGTTTTGATTTTATACTCTAGCGATAAGCAAGTATGAAGAAATAAAATGCGATGTTTGCAAAATTACCATCTGTAATTTAAGACGTTTACATAATTCTGAAGATTTTTTACAATTAATTTTTGTATGTAAATGACTCTAGCTACAGTTTTCTGTTACGCTTGTTTATTTAAAAAAAGTAATTGTCTTTAAGTGCTACTAGTAATGTTAAATTTAAACTAAACATAATAATTATATATTTAAGAAAAAACAAATATGTATATAATATTTGCATCTGTTGACTTGTTTAACATACTTCATTTCATATACATTTCATAATATACTAAATGTATGATACAGATGTAACATAAAAAACAAAAGAACCGTCTTTATCCTTCGAAACTATTTTAACACTGGTGTCTCGTGTGCAGGCGGCCTAAGCCGCCCAATTCGGAGGACGTACCGACATAGCGCAATTAAAGCGGTATTCGTTCTGCGAATGGCCACAATTCGTCGCTAAGTACATTTGAATAAAGCTTACGTTTAACATCTACACCACCGACACTGTGGTCTGCCGACATATCGTAAATTCCCAATACATTGACTCCAGTCATTGGTTGTTGGTTCAGCGGCTAGTGAACTTAACTGCTGAATCAGGGGTTGTAGATTCGATGTCCATCAATTTTTGTGTGACATTAGTATTCATTGTGTCGTAATCGTAAATGATTATTAATATTGCAACGCCAAAGAAAAAATAGAAGCCATTTGCAACGGTGAGATTAATTACAAACTTTCTTGTACTTTGAACTTATGGAAATTATTTTTGTTACATTGTGTTACATTTTGATTTGTAGTTAAATTTTATCGAAATTTTCCGTAAGCGTAGTTCAATACTAGATTTTCATTGTGCTCAGTCGAATCGAAACCTTACTTAGCATAATATGTGATATAGTCAATATTTAAAGTTACCATCTATTTTTACATGTTGTGTCCGGCTGTAAAGGCTGTAAAGTCGACCATAACATAATTATGTACATCACTAATGATGCAATAATTTTGATCCAATCTGAATCGAAATGCACTCATGTAATTTAATAATTTAATCAATATTTTTAAGGATCAATAAATATTATATTCACGCACATACTGCTTTTCAAAGTGTGTTTTAAGATAAAATATCACTTGCAGTAACGGTGAAAGAAAACATTGTGGAGAAACTTGCGCACCGTAGAGTTCTAAATAATGTTCTCAAACCCTTGTGAAGTATCCTAATCCGTAACTGGGCTAGCATTGTAGATTATGACCTTGTCTGTCCCATTAGGACAGGATAACAGTGTAATGATGACAAATTAACGGGATATATTATATTAACAGAATACAATAACGTAAAAAAAATAACAGAATATGTTAAGAGTCAAATAGGACTAAGTTCAAAGTTAACACAGTCGCCGGTTACGGTATCGATTATAAGAACCAAATTCGTAAAAATTAACACGAATCGTTCAACATGGCGCCGCGTCATGAATACGAATACATTCCAAGTATGCGATGTATTCAATTTCGTATTCATGAGAACTGTCGCCTAATGGGTAATAGTCTTGTTAACTGTTTTTTGTATTGTTCTAGTAATTTGAAGGAGTTTTATTGCTTTATGGAAAACAACTACAAAGGCGATAAAGGCGAGACCACAAAAGAATAAAAGTACTTACTATAGTTATTATCATCAGCCTGTCTCAATCTACTACACCCGCTCAGAGAAGGAAGGGTCTCAATCCTGAGGAATGTTTCACTATAGTACTTACTGACTATAGTACCTACTATAGTTTTAATTTTTATTTTTGACTATTTTGACCAATTCAAATGAAATTGTAATTAATTGTAATTTGATAAAATAATTAATTGATTGTTAATTTATTGTAATTTTTAATGTAATTTGATGAATGGAAGACCATTAATAATACAATTAATTGAGCAATGTAATTCAAATTTTAAACCATAATAAGTGGAACGAACATAATTATGTATAATATTGTGCTATTACAATTTCACTAACGTATTGGGATATTACCTGTAAGTATATATATTAGTTGTAAGCTATGGATATTATAATAAACAATAATGAACGCACAGCTTCTTTTCCAGTGATGAGCACCAATCAGAAATTACGGGTGCTGTCCATAGACAAGTAAAATTAGCTCGTTTACTATATGTTAATATGAGTCCAGTTGGTAATAGTTAATATCTGTCCTATTCAAGGCTTGTTACAGACGCATTGCTACTCTTGCGGACTGAGCTGGCCGTTTTTAGTATACACGTGGACACGAGCACATGTTCCAGACAGAATCACCAATTGTTATAGTAACAATTGCTTCATGGTAAAAATATAGAAATAAGTATATATGTTTTATATATAATTATTAAATCAAAATATTATGTTATGTAATGTTAGCACGGTATCCACCTTAGTACACAGCCCGTAATCTCAGTTTAACATTAGTCTATGGTTCTATTCTTAACAGTGTCATCTTAACTGCAGTTTTCTCAGCCACAAAAACCTCCATTTGCTACGTTTATCACATAAAAAACTAACAATAAAATCTTAAATAACAGTAGCTTAATATAAACAGCGTACAATAAACAAAACGTGTTCCTACAACGAAATGTAATTTAGAACATTAAAAGTGGTAAGAACAAATAAAACATTCCTCAGAACAAGTAAAATGTGAATAAACAGCAACAAAAGTGCCGCTATCTAGGAACAATTGTCTCGGAACCGGTATGAAGCGATGCGATGTTTTTTCTTACACAAAACCCACTTTGGTACGTTCCAAAACCATTTTCCCTGGTGAATTGACAGTTTCATGATGCATATTATTGTATGTGGTGCTAAGGATGGGGTTCTATCACCAGCTGGGAAAGATAGGCGATGTCTCTGATTGTCTCGTTGTTTATTGGTTAGGGATTTTTTCTCCCAAGCTGATGATTCTTGGATCTAATCTCCACCCAGTACATTTGTACTGGGTGGATATACCTTACCATACAGCTAAATAGCTATAAGGAGGGGGGTCATTATTTCTTTTAGGTCATTTAGGGAGTTTTTCGTTGACGATACGACAAGTCTCGTCAAAGCATATCGCTGGCTAATAACATAAATGGTACAATTATCTCAACTCACGGTGCACCGGTTCTCAGTCCTTATGCTGATAGGAATAAGATGTAAAATTGTGTGTATAATTAGTTATGTCAAGATGCAATAATCTTAAGATAAGAACGTGTAGCAAGTGCTGTTTGTGTCAGAAATGAGAATGACTTCTGACCCCGGGATTTTGGTTACGCAGGGCTTACATGCCGCTGGTTTTTTTTGTTTGTGACCCAGCACTTAACAATTGTTGTCCAGGGATACTCTACTGTTCTCCAAAGTGCATGTCTAGCAGTTGGTCCTAGTCCTTCCTGTTAAGTCTTGTCGGAAGGTAACACATCCGATAGACCCGACCTTTATCTCTCTACCAATCAATACTGGAGCAGAGTGGGAATGTAAGCATATTTCTCCTAGCTTCTCGAGATTACGGATTTTTTTTACAATAAACATTTCAATTTAAAATATATGTATATTGATATGACTTATTTATTTACATAAATAAATACAATGATACTTATTTTTTTTAAGACCGATTGAATTGTCACGGGATAGAAAGAGAGTTTATTTAAGTAATTTTTTTAACAACCATCACATCGCCATGTAAGCCGAGTCGTCGCGGAACTAAAATGCTTTAAGAAGTTGTCGCACGCTACTTTGTGAGGGCGTTGTGGCCACATGCCGCATCCGTGTCGAAATTGTTTAAAAAGTAAATAGGAATGACGAGAGCTGTGGGTTCGATTTCTACACGGCTCTAATTATTGAGTTTAGCGGAAGTGTTATTTCTATGATTGACGTAAAGTAACTTTTTTACATTTGTACAATTTTAGCTACTCCGTAAATTACGCAGCGTGACCATATGGTAATAATAATAACATATCACGCTTGTGTTTCCCCGAAGGGGTAAGCAAAGGAGTGCAATGCACTTCCATGATTCATTAGTTACTTTATACTCGTATGTCCCACCATAGAATAGGGGATAAGCTTATTGCCATACACCGGGCACTAATCCAGAAACCTAATAATAGTTTAATGATCTGATCCGTGTATCGAAGCCTCTTGGTCGGCAGCCGCGCTTGCAACCACGAAACTAGTGAAATAATAGGTAGGTAATAGGAATAAACCTATGTCCTGTTAATGTTACCTGAAATAAATTTTTCTTTACATTTGTGTATCGTTAGTTTGGTGTTCACGTGCGCGGAACACAGCCTTAAACTATTCCAGTGTCGACGGTTATGGCAAACGTCGCAGTTGTTATCTAAACAGTTTCTGAGTAAGTACAAGATCAGCGGCAAATGAGCGGACGATGTACGCACGTGACAACGGTTCCCGGAAATTAGTAGAGTCGTAAAACAACCTTGAAGAGTCGCAGTCAGGTAACCACGTATATGGATAATAAAAAGAAATTTAGCAAGTAGAACCGGATGGATAGATTAGCAGTGATAGCAACGGACCTTAAAATTTTGCCTCCTAGTCAATTGAACAAATAGATATGGACTAGAGTCGGGTAGAACAAATATGGCAGTGATTGCTTAGTGATTCACAGTTCAAGATTCTAAGGAGATCGTTAGTTCAAATCCTGCTACACATAATCTCTTTTATAAAATTGTTCATTGTAAAGGCGAAAGAAAACATTGTGAGAAAATCTGCATAACAAAAAATTCACCATGTTTGGCTAAGGAATGTAAAATCAATGTCAAAATCATTGTCAATAAATTCGTCATAGTAGCAGATCATAGTCTTTAGCAGATCATAACCCTTTGTGTAGGAAACATAACTTAGGTACCTATCATTTCATAATCATTTCACTATCATTTTATTAACCTAATACGTATAGGTATGTATAAAAAAAAATAATAACGGAAGAGAATTTTTAATCTGCTCTCCTCTCCTCTCTCCTTCTCACTTCTCCTTTCCCTTCCGTTCCCCTCCCTCTCCAACCGATAGTTTTTAATTCCAGTTCTCTATTTGATCCGCACAGATCCTTTGAAGATACCGCGTGTGACTTCCAAAACACTATCTCGTCACACCGCTCGCAACGGCCAGTATTACGTTACACCAACAAAGGCGGCGTTATTAAATAAATAAGTATTACTTAAAAACCGTAAAATTACTTCTTGTTATACGTGAAATCGATCGGTCCCCTGTCACACAGTGATTAAATGCAAACATTTGTTTAGTTGTATAATGGCCGCGGCCGACCATCACACCGTCTTCGCCTAAATACACTGTATATACATGATTACAAAAATTTTGTTAAGTAAGTTTTTGGAGAAAGTTAATAATGCTTATAGATAAATAAAAAACGGCTGTTAATTTTAATTAAGGTTGTAATTTCGAGCGAGCGCGTGTGCCTTTGTGTGTGTTGTAATTCTTACTACCCCCGTAATATAACTACTATTAGTACGGAAACCTTTGTATGAAGCACTATTTTAATACTATTTTTCTGGGAAGAGTTTGCTGATTAGTTGGAAGTTGGAAGTTACCCAAAATATTCTAGGTACTCTTTTTAAACCTATATAATACAAAAAAAGCATGGATATTTTTGATAGAAATGAACCCACCGGTGTCATGTGACAATTGGATTAGACACAAGAAGTACGGGAGAAAGGATATATATTTTTTCACTCAAAATTTATTTTCTTTATTAAATTAACTGTATTATTGGCATAAAATCGTTACTTAGAACACAGAGCCCTTATGCTTTTAATAATATTTCTGTTACGTGACGTTGTGAGAGGGGCTGTAAGAATTGGCTTAGTCGGGATCATTGGTAACACATCAATAGAGTAGAATGTTAGGGGTGGCTTACGCCCAATCGCTCGCAAATTGTTGTTAGATGATGTGTTCCATTCTGCGAAATGGGGTTGCCATTCTTACTGCGGGTGTACAAAAAACCTTAACATTAATTTTTGGTCAAATAATTATTATATAAAAGATAATATCTATGTTAAAATGAAATCAATTTAATTTGTAATATATTTATAAGAGAAAATTTTTCATAACGAATTGAATGACTTATTGAATACTTTCTTTAGTTTTTTGTTCATATGTACCTACATGTAATCATATCATACGTAAAAGGTATGCCATCAAAATGATTTATTTAATATAAATTTGATATTTAGTACATCGTATACAAATTTTGAAGACAAAAAACTAAATTTAACGTATACAGGTATTAACGCGTAGGCCTTTACTATTTGAAATAAATTTAATAAATTCGTTTTGGGTTTTTATTAAGCTTTAAAAGGATGGTGTTAGAGAGGTTTAGCCCAAATAATATAATTTATAGTGTTCAATGTTTATATGTGTATATTGTTATAAATGGGATGATAAGTTATAATTTTTAATTTACCGTACATTTATTTCATTGTTGTGTGTATTGTGTTGTATTCCAATGTTGTGGCAGAAATAATGCTCTAATGTGTTGAATCGTTGCATTTATCTATTTTATTGACAGTTTAATTGGCTATATATTTCGCAATTTTTTGGCAGTATCACTTAATTCTATTACACTTATTTTTAATTTCTTTTGACTTATATTCAATCTTATCATATATAAAACATATTTATGGATATAATTTGATAATATTTAATTTATCATTTCAATACCATAACACGGGATATATAAAATTTAAAATATTAAAAGTGATAACGTATTAAATAACGAAGAGCCCGCACTGCGTACTATCGAAAGGCCATCACATGGAGCCAGCAGATGTCTATATTTTTTGTCAGCGTCGCTGCAAACTACTGAATCACCCCATTTGTCCCCATTCTGTCACACTGACAATTAACTTGAAGTGTCGACTTCAATTATGCGCCTATTGTTGAGCACACTTGAATTTGCTTCGGTCAAGCAAAAGCCAGAAATAGTCATTGTATTGGAAGGGCGATTGGGATCCATACCCTATCGATGTCTCTATAGACGCAAGGCGCCGCTTTTTGTACGTTGCCATCGGCTTTCGATATTAAACCACGGGGATGACATCTGTCTATTGAATTTTTTTACTTTGAACTTTTTCTAATCACTTTTTGACAGTTTGGAGAAGAAATGAATGACCTTTTTATACATATTAATAATTTTTATATCTTTTTGTGTTTTATTGTTATGATGTTTTCCTTTGTCATAACATAGGTAATATCTACAGCCTATAGACAACAATATTTATTTTTAAAATCTGTATAGGTACATATATAGCTGTCTAAGCCATAATAATACATCTTAATCTGATAATATTTAAAATCATTACATAAAACTTACTGCACTAAATGCGGGTCACGGGGACACTTCACACGCTATAGACAAGCATTATGGGCAACTTTAAAGCGTGCTGGTTTGTTTTGTTTTTCGGTTTTAGCGGTTTTAGCCTCTGATATTCGATCTTGAAGCGTACACGCTTCGTGAGGTGAGTTTGCCAGATCTTCAAACTCCAGAGTGCTGGAATTGCAAAGGTATCAGTAAGATGTACGACGTCTCGTGATAGAATAATAAAAGTGTTGATGACTATGATGACGATGACACGTCTGTGTGCAAATATAAAATACAATTCAAAACTAAGAATTAAGAAAAACGATACAAAAAGCTCACAGTGATTTATCAATGTAACAATAAATCTGCGACGAATTGTATTATGTTATTTAGCGACAATTTCACATGAATACGCGGTCTCTTTCTTTCACGCTGTTGTACCACGAATACGAAAGAGACAACTATAGCGAATGTAAGTGCAACGAAATGTTTTTGTGGCGTGCCAACAAACCATGAAATTCTTGAATATTGTTGTTCACGAATGTGAAATTACACGGGACATGATTTCTTTGTTAGGCTCCGAGAACACTCATGTATACAACAATTGATATTTTGCAAATAAATACAATTATTTGACACCTTTAAACTATAAAAGAGTATGTAGAGTAGGTATAGTATGTAAGCTCTACGTAGAGTTCGATGTAAAAAATATTTGTGGAATGTCGAATATAATCTCTAGTGTTGTGTATAAACTCTACATAACGTGTAGCATACTTAACTTTACGTAGAATGGAATAAAGAAACTCCATTTAGGGTGTACTTATACATTATAAAGTCTATATTATAGAGTGTAGTGCTTAAATAAATTAAATCCACACATACACATACATCCCATACACAGGTTTCTATGACTGGCTACGTAGTACAATGGTCAGTGATATAAGCTGATAAGTCAGGATTTTGTGGTTTCGACTCCCATTCAAGACAAATAAATGTAATAGTATGTTGGGTGTAATTGTTTATTCTATACGCTACATAAGAGTTTTTAAAAAATAAAAATGAAAATAAGATCCATATAGATATATAACTTATCATCATCCTCATCAGCCTACTCCCGTCTACTGCGGAACATAGGCCTCTCCAATGGCACGCCACTGTGGTCGATCTTTAGCTCTTCGTGTCCAACCTCTGCCAAACATTTTGCGTATATCGTCACTTCACCTACCTGGAGGTGGGAGTATGGGAGGTGGAGGCTACGTTTGCCAAGTCGCGATCTCCACTGTAGAACACGTCTGCTCCAGTAGCTATCGGTTCTGCAATAGATGTGACCAGTCCACTGCCAATCCAGCTTGCTAACCTTAAGTTATACAATTACCCATTTATCTTTTTTTGGATGCACTATATAAAATATATCCTTATGTATATTTTGAGATCTATACGTTTACTTTATGCGTGTTTCTGTGTGTTTATCAGCTGTCTGGTTATCAAACCAAAGGCCCCGCCGGCCGGGTGAGACTACATGGCTGTGTGTAGGATTGTCCAAAATGTTCATTAATATCATTTTTATTTATAGATAACATTATTTCGAACACAACGTTTCAGCATAAAATATAGGTAAGTATTTGGAACATGGGCTTTTTTATGATTTTTGGCCACCGTAACAGAAATATCACGTTCTGCGTCACGTAAACGCAATTTGACACTTTTATACGTATTCTGTAGTTTAAAACTTATGGAGGTGCCACGTTTTAATTTTAATTTGTATTCCATAAGTTGTCTACGTTTCTTCATTCCCGTCACTTATCAAAAACATTTTTTATGTTACTTTATACGATTAGTTATAAAACAGACGTAAGGCGGAATAATAAAGTATATTTTAAAGAGTGTACTACATTCTCTGCCTAAGTCTTCGGGAAAAAAGAGACGCGACGTTATGCTATTTTTTATTCTAAGCCGTTTTGAATTAAGAATGCACAGGAAGGACATCGGGTCTGTAAAGATACAGGTATTTGGCTATCAGCGCTCTTTACCACACTAATTATTATTTATCAATTCATGAATACACAAATTTGTGATAAGAAAGTATCTAAATCATTATCACTAATGAAAAAAAATGTATACAGTCTAAATATGGCGTAACAATTACCCGCCATACATGAATGAACAGGCGAAGGTAACTCGAACCGTGCGTCCAATAAAACAGATTAAATATTCATTACACTTAATCATGACAGAAAAAGCGTAGTACACAACACAAAACGCACATAAAAAAAACATACATAAAATTTATAACAACGGGTGTAGTCTTGAGAATAGAGATGTCACGTTAATAATTTATTCAAATTACGCGTAACCTGATACTTGGTTGTGTACGTGCCCTTACTTCGAGATCTTTGTCAGTTTTGGGTGTTTTACGGCCGACTGCCGAGCGATGCGGCTTGCAGTTGCGACTTAACGCAACATGATCATGATCATTGCTACAAATGAATATAAAACGTTTAAAATGCTAATCATTATCATCAACACTTTTAAAATTCCAGTGTTAGGATAGGGTCTCCTCTCAGACTGAGAAGTACTAATAGTAATAATTAATTTTCATTATACTTATGTAGTATATAAAAACCACAATGATGAATTAGCCTGTGGGGTCATTAGCAGTGCCTACATTTGTGTTTGCTGAAAAAAAGCAGTTCTTTTATTGTATTGCTGAAGAACAGCAGTTTTTGGTTTGTTAAACGTAGAGATTATGTAGAACTTTAACATTCTTTGAGATCGGATAATTATAATATCCCACATCTATAGTAAATTTCATCGAGTTAACTAAATGGCTATTTTATAAATTCGTAACATATTAAATACTAGTAAATGGGGCAGCTTTTACTTTCATTGTATTAACAAGAGCAATAATCGTTCATTTGAATATTAGTAATATAACTGTTTATGCTAATACTTTGCTGGTCCGACTCAAGTATCTTAAAAATAGATAATTTTATGTTCGAAAGTGTTCGATTTTTAAATTACAGGCCGTTGCGTGAATCTACATTGTTTTTTTTTTATCTTTATAGTGTAATTAGGTAACGCTTATCTTTCTTTAAATAATGAACCATCCTTACAGCATGAGTATTTGATAAGATAAGGTTTGAGATCAAGTAACTTTGATTATAACGGTTTTCCTATTTTCTCACAATAGATTGGTTTAAGTATGCATACATTTACACATATTACAATTAATTCAGTATATCCTTTAAAAAGCAGTGCATTAATCTTATATTCAGATGTCAATATGACCATTATCAATCGTTTTATCGGCCCCACTACTAGACAGAGACTTCTCTAAGAATGAGAAGAGTTAAGATTTGTAGAGTTAACAATTGGTGCGGATTAGAAAAGTTGCACACTTTAGAAAACATCTACATAAAGTTGGAGCTCCTGATACTAAGCTTATGTGCTGATAATAAACATAAGACAAAAATGTGGTTCCCACACAAGCCACAGTCTCAAGCCGCACCAGCAGGCCGCATCGCCGAGCCGCAGCATCAGAGAGCCGCATAGCTTAAGTACACCATACGTGTTGTTATCTCACTAAGGCGCTTGGTTACTCTGATTTATGTATCACAGTCGTTTGATGTCTATTTTCTGGTTGGTTATTTTGAAAAAGGAATTACAACTGTCATGTAAACAACCGTTTGGTAAAGTTGAAATTCGAAAACAGTCTTTTTGTTGTTTTTAATTGTAAGTGCTTGTGTGAGATTTAAACACTTATTAAAATTGAGCCCAATCGAAATACTAATGAATTTGTTTTTTATGTTTTCTATGTTTTAATGAATACATTTCAGGTATCTTTACGTTACTAGAACGTATTTTTTATTGTACAGTCTAAATAAATCAAATGTACTTTTCCCTCATACTTTAACATATTTAAATATACAGATAAATTCAATATAAGTATTTCAAATAAAAATCAAATAAAAAGAAATTGAGGGAGGTACTCTTGTAAAATTTGCCATTCGGAAATTTTTATATCTCGTTGATACCAGCGCCACCTACAACACCGGACGCGATTCACAGCGGAACCATCCAATAAAATAAACCATTCAAATAATAAGCCATTCACGGTATTCTATGACGTTTCTATCAGAATGAGACATTTCTATGGAAATAGGAATAAATTTGATCACAGATATACGCCCTCCTACCGCTTTATAGAGCGGCCATTGTGTTCTGCTGCTACCACGTTGACTCGATTCAGATACAAAGATGAGGAAAGAATCTAACAGAAATATGTTAAGTGACATCCCAAATATTTTTATTACTAAGCCTGTACACGTGAGTTTGGGCTCATGAGTAACAAACTGAGGTAGATCTGAAATTAGTCGACCAGCGGATTATCTGCAATTTAGTTTTACAGCCTGACACAGAACATACTTACTCATCGTACAAATATTTAACTTGAGTGGGAATCGAACTCAATTCGTTATTTTACAGTCAGGGTTGCTCACCACTAGACTCACAGATAACATCGTAGCTTAGTTAAATAAAAAGCACGGATGAGCTGATTTTCATCAAATTACTTTAAATAAAATTACATTTACCTCTAAATGAATATCCTTTTTATTCTTTCAGAAAAACTAGTTTTTGTAATTATTCGTATTTTTAGTATTAAGTATTGTAATTATTGGTTGCAACCGTGAATGACGAACACAAGCTCTTGTGTTCAATTTACAAGCGGAGCAAAGTACCTAGCATACCTAGTATTAAATTTTTCTAACTCGAAACTCCCAGCAGTAGTACGTAAGTATAGTAATACGCTCACCTCCAATTCCATAAGGCGTATAACGTAACTGTTGGAATGTGAGAGTTTTATACTTCTCTGCCTACTTCTTCGGGGAAATACAGCCATAGTGTTGTATTATAATTATCCAGCGATACCTCTACAAGCTATTTAAACTAACATCTTGACCACAACACGCTGCCGAGCAACATTAACAAGACAAAGGCATTTGTGGCCATTGACAGGCCATTAAAAGGCCATATTTCACCCGGACCCATACATTAGGGGCCATTATTCGTAAATAATTAGCAGAGTCTTGTTTGGGATGACGTGTTCTTTGCGAAGAGCTCGGAATGACGCTGCAGGGGCGCACTCGGAGTCTACATAAACTTTAAATATATATTCTGACTGAATTTCTTTATTTTCATATACCTCATAATATTTTTCATCAGCGATTGTGGCGCCAAACTAAGTTATAATGAGGGTAAGACATATATTTTGATTGTGTGTTGGCAGAGTGTGAGTGCAGTGATAATGCCATGTGGTAGAGTAATTCTTACTTTTTTGTTTGATTACATATATTATCGCGCCAGGCCCTTTACGGAGTAGTTAAGATTACAGTATCCCAAATATCTTTATCCTTACCGAGGTGACGAGCTTCCAAATTTCAAAACACGAATATTATGAGAACGTATGAAATTCCGCAATATGAATTTCTACAGGTACAGGAGGCAAGATTGGAGGTTATAGATATAAAATGACACCAGATTGACTATGGCCTTAACCCTCTCAAATTGAGAGGAGACCCATATTCCAACAGTGGAATGACAAATGGATCGATTATTAGATTGACTTGGTTTAGTCGGCATTCTCGACGTGTCAAGATTATTTATTATCGTTAAATCGGTACTTTTTCTTAAATAAAAAATAACAAACCTCCAATTATTACGGTTTCACCCGAAACTACGGATAAAATCACGTAGGTATTGGGTGAAAACGGGTTATTCATAATTTTCATGTGTTCGTTCGCTCACCTACGAAACGGATGACAGGTGCTGCAATACAGGTCGTCGAGTGACCACAGTGGTGGCAGAAATTAGAAACTATTTCGCGAGATGATCGCGGGTCCTGCTTTTACCCCGGTACCCGATTTTGTACGGATTTCCCAGAGCAGTGGTTGTACATTATGGAATAGAAGGTGAACCTATTGCCATACACCAGGTACGGATCCAGATTCTGTGCTACCATTAGGAATTTCAAGTTAGAAAAACGCAATAGTAAATACATACCTTACACGGGAATCAAACCCGGGATCGCGCTTGCAACCACTCGACCAACGAGGCAGTTTTAATGTTGTTAAATGAATTTAAGATTTAAAAAAACTCATTTACTTTTTTATTATTTTAGTAATAAAAAATTGGTTTCAAGAATTAAACTGTTTTTGTAACAAACAAAAGTTATTGTAATGAATAAGTAAATTGTAAAACGTATTTTTGAGGCAAAGATGTATATAATAAGATACATAATGTTTTATTATTTAAAAGTTACATGTTACTTTCTCGCATTTATATCACAGTTTAATATAGTAATGCAAATTAAGTAATAAAATAAAACAGAAAACCAATCATTACGAACGCCATATTTATTACATTCTAATGATTAATCACTATAATTAAAATATCATTTTGTGTTAATAAATATTGAATATAAAATATTAAACGTGAAATTCTACTAAATAACCATTTTAAATTCCCTCAAATCCGTTCAGCGAGCGGTGCGCACCAGGGGTCCTTTATCTCAATAGACCATTCCATGGTGAAACGGTCGCTATTGTCAGATATTGACCAGATAACGTTAAGCATGTGGGTTATAAGGGTAGGTAGACATGACTTAATAAAATGGTCTATTATCCTTAATAATATGTTTTCTATATTACACTAAGTGCTAAAACTTGTTTCTTTGTATTCTCTGTGTTATATAATATAGGTATAGTCATGGTAAGGTCATTTTGAAATTATGATAGTCAAAGGACGCTCTATATAAACATATATGTTAGTTATGTATGTAAAACTATAAGCATAAACAAATAGATATAGTATTGAATGCAGAAGAAACACTTTAGGTTCCTAAAGATAAATATATTTGGCACTCGGTGCTCTCTGCTTATCTCGTGGAGACTTGGCGTACGTTATAATAACAACAGACCGTAATACAAATAGTGTTATTGCAATTGCTTCATAGGCCTATGGCGTTCATTAGGGGAGGGCTATGTCCAGCAGTGGACTCAGATAGGCTGATGACGATGATGATGATGACGAATTGCTTATCGGTTATAATAGATGTAGCGGTACTAGCCCTGCAAACGGTACACATATTTTACCACCTACATATACCCACAATTTTTGATGAATGTTTGACGTTTGATGTAGTGAAATAATTTTAGATGTATCCATATTATGGTAGATTTGCTGTAGGTACTTGTACGTCATTGTCATGTTGACACATTCCATTTTTAAATCTTAGCAAAATAAAGGAGTCTTAAGATAGAAAAACACTGTACAGTTCATTCATCATTCAATCATCATCATCATCATCAGTCAATTCATTTATCTTTATTATAATCAGTTCCAACTAATTTATCAGCGATATCAAGCATCACTATTTGATTATCCTTTGATAAGACGTGTCTTGTTCATTCGTCTCATTCGCAATCGAATTTAGGCTATAAGCTTCTAAAATCAGCTGTAGGTAATAAAATTCTGAACTAGATTCAAGGCCCAAAACAAAGTATCCTGTCTAAAAGTACAATATGCATAAACATCCAAATTAATCGTAATCATTGAATAAATAAAAAAAAAATATTCATAATCAGTAACGAGAGCTATTAAACCATTAGTGTTGCCATTCCACAAAAGCAAATCTCTCCCATACCCACATAAAACAAATCTATTCTAGCGAATCTATTGTCCATGGCCGAACAATTTAATTTACGAAACATTAACTTCCCATTCAAAACGGTTGCCAGATTTAATTGTACATGCGTCAAATAAATAATTGGTTAATTGCCCAGGAGAATCACAAGGGCCTAGTTGCCGTTACACTATAAAAATTATATGGGAGACTATATTATCTTACTTAGTGTAATAAAAATGGGTTGTCGAATATATACATATGTAGCTCGAAATTCCTTTAAAGTTGTCATAAATCAGGTGTATTTTTAAAGTAATGGGAAGACATCTCTTCTTTAACATTTATCGTACCCCTGGAGCGATGATTTGAGTCTCGTCAAGGAATAGGCAAATAGAGCTTTCCCGTGAATTTGGAAACGCAATCCTCGAATGATACTAATATAGGTAATAGGCCAATATAACTAAAGATGACCATTTACCTCCATCTAGCGTGTATTGCCTGTTTACTAGGTTAAGTAAAAGTGTTTTTTAACTTATAATGTTGGCAACACATACGTACGTCACAGCACGGTTTTCATATCTGAACAAAGCTGACTTGTGCAATATTACAGCAATACTTTTATGTGTGTTTTTAACTAATAGGTATACACAAACTTCTTCAACACTATTTTTGCATAAATGTAAAGTTCTCATAGATATCTCATATCAATTTTGCATCTAAATACTTAATTGAAATAAATATATATAGATGATGTTACACTCAGACTCTTGCTTCTCACAGAAATATAATTAAAGATAGGAATCGAATCCTAACTACTCCCACATAACAATAGTACATAAAAAATCAATAGGATAAACAATGTTTAAGCTCGTTTAGATTTTATTTATTTATTTCTAAGCAAAAACAGTTACAATTAGATATTGTTATAAACAGTGGCAATAGTATAAACTGTGTCGCCACTATTCACGCCCACCTCGGAATACAGAAATAAAATTAAGGAATATACAGAAAATAAACAATACAGAATTACAAACAATATTGACCCGATGTGGTGTATGTGTGTGTTGTGTACGTTGTAAGTACATGTGTGTGTGTGGATTATACGACTGACGAAACATGGCAATTTTATTTCAATAATTAGATCAAAAATCAAACTAAAGAACGACCCAAAATCATTTTTTAGCTTACTATGTCGGAAATTAAACTTTGTAAATTATTAAGCTTTCTAAATATAGCTTTAGGGCATAATATAGTTATAAGCATTCTTTATACCTTCATGATGTCACCTTTTGGAAACTGATAAAATGCCAATTGATTGTAAGCAATAAAACTAGAGATTATTATTTAGATTATTTTTATTTCGCAACAGTCAAATTGATAATAGTATAAAGCTTAGGAACATTGACACTCCGAATAAATAAATCTTCCATGTATAATAGCAATGTCCTTTAACAAGAGTGTCCACAATTCAATAAGAAACATCTGAGGCGAGAAATTTTATTATTAACAAATTATCTCTGTGTGAACACACGATATACGAGCGTTCTATAAACTGCTATACGTTTCAACGTTACTGCCAATATAATATATCAATTGGCGCATAAATCTACAAACAAAAAACACCTCTATTGCACAGATTATAAATTCATGTTCGAGTGACTGGATGGACTATACAGCCGAGCACAACAATAAAGACGTCAGAAGTCAAAGCGACAACAATGGACCCTGATTGCTGTGTTCCCATTCAACGATTATCCACGGTCATCATATTCTATTTAGTTCCAAATAACCATTTAATAATAGTTTACGTCGGTCCCCTTACCATGCTTATTAACAATACAATAAAATAAATAACAAATAACACAAAATAAAATCCACTTTACACCTTCTTGGAAGCTGGCAGTTGCGCTTGTGACAAGAAAAAATGTTATTTGAAAAAAGACACCCTATCTCGCTCTTACGTATAGGTCTATTTCCTTCGAAATCGTTCGAATTCTAGATTATTTGCATCTCCGGGGAGCAATTTTATCGAATTTAAAACTCTATTCAGTTTGTCATAATGCCTTTTGAGATTTTGCTAATTGTTACACCATTATTGAAATGGAATTCAAGCTTTAAGGAATAATGGTTACTGATGGAGTGGAAAATGATACAGTCGACATGTCAATCCGTCATGAAGGGCTAATATAAAATTAATACTGTCGTTAGAAATATCTATTGTGAAAATGGCACCCGAATTTGACTTTTATATTTTTGGAATGGCCGCATCTAGAATACGATGGCGTTACGTGACGGTTAAAAAAAGATTGACAAATGACACTTTCACGGGATATTGAACTTTATTTGCATTAGTTGTGTCCGCGTGGGTTGATTGGAATCGTATGGGATAAATAAAATAGTTCGCGGAAGTATCGGGCGAGGGTCGCATTTTTATGTTTTACACATGACCAGTTTTTAATTGGCAGTTTACGACTGCACAACAATAGTTTTCTAATCTGTATTAGATCGATTCGACGTTCGAATTTTGATTTGATTTTCGTAACCGTCCTTACGGCTACGCGAATTTCATATAGTCCTTATGAGTATGCGAATGAAGTTTAAATTTAAATGTACTTGGTTTTATTAGACACGTTAAATAAATCAGTCTTGTAGCACGATACAAATATAGGGTTATGTCCTGTAGAATAGGAAAAGAGATCTTCTGTTTTTTAATTAAGATTGAAATTTGTTTGCAGAATATTTTGCGATATGAATAGATAAGATTGTACCAATATTGCACGTATGCATAGCAAATAAGCCTAGGCCTTGTGTGGCCAAAAATATTTCACTACCCAAGGCGAGAAGAATATTTATCTGTTGAAGAGTTCGTTATCTCGTCTTTTCCGTAAGGTAATTGTGCATTTAGGTATTTAAGGAGCAGCGACACGCTAAACATTCTATCATCGCCGACACCTTCAATCCTTTTATCGCTCTACTCCAGGGAACTGGTTTCTTTCGGAATGAGAAGGATTAAGGCCATAGTCAGCAACGCTGGCCAAATGCGGGTTGACGATTATTATAATAAATTTTAGTAACCCTTAATATTTCACTATTTATACATAATTAATAAAAAGTCCTTCTGGCCTTTTTCAAGGACCATGTTATATAAATAGACGCGAAATACGTCATACTCACATACGCGACTGACATTTTTTAATTTCAATAAAAATACTAAATTAGTGGAACGGGGACTGGCAGAAAAACTTCTTATTTATTTAATAAGTTGTACGAACAGACTGAGCACGGGCACATTTGATACAAGACATGTTACACAAGGTAAAAAGGTGTGTATCGCCCCAAGTAGAGCCGCAAACTACATGCATATATGTATGTATATGTGTAGAGAACACAACAATCGCTTAGTGTTGAAACAGTAAAAAAATTATACGAACTAAAAAAAGCATTTATAGTGAAGCATTTTTAACTTCGCAACGTTACGTAGCCCGTGCCCACCGCGGAATGCGAGCCAACAGTTACTCAACAAGCGCCGACGTACCCAGCTCGCGAGACCCAATATTAATGGCGACTAAACTTTTCCTGTAAGCTGCAAGTCGAGCATTAATGTGTATTTAATCGCAGATTCGCGGAAACAGCCGTAATTGTATTATAATATGAGCACTGTTTGCTTCAGTTGGCGGTGGCCATTGTGGTACAGGTCGGTGCAAAATTGCAATATACATACAACATAATATCACATCTGTAAATATCCAGAGAAGTGTAGTACTCCAAATTTGCAGTAGTTATGTCAATATCCTACCACTAAATGTCATGTAAATGTGTTCCGATATTGTAACCATAATTACATCATCGAGCTAGGTTCCTTTCAGGTAGTCAGGAAGCAGTGATTACCATATACCTCCGTCTTTATCACTCTCTTCGTAAACTTCTTATTTATGTTCATATTCTTTACATTTCAAACCTTTACATATTTGTTCTCTTAAAAAATAATAACAGATAACCTTTTGTTCTTTCACTATTGTTAACTGCATTATAAGTTTTTCTAACTCATCATCATCAGTTGAATGTTGGACACGCCTCTTATCTCAGAATGATGAAGGTTATGTAAATAAATGTCTATGAATTCGACTTTTAATGGTAGACAAAGACACAGCGATCCAGCCTAACTTCCAAGAGTAACACTCACATCTATGTCAAACATCTGCTTCTGCGACCAAT
>DWME01000790.1:0-29628 GCA_018244795.1 Parelbella ahira ahira
AACGTAACTGGTGAAACGTGGGAGTGTACTGCACTCCTCTGCCTACCCCTTCGGGGATTACAGGCGTGATGTTACGTATGTATATTCTTGATCACTAGTCCACTATTGCATATTAAATAATTATGATTTTTATTGCATTTGTTATATTAAAATATGCGGTTGAAATATTTTACAAAATGTTCAAAACACTGAAACAATATATTTTTGTCCTTACTTTTATAGTCTCTGGCGATTTTGTACGTTACTTTACATGTTCGGAATTAATTAGTAAATAATTAAATTGTGACAATAGCAATTACAAACGTTGACTAGCAACGTTTATTAGTAACACGAATTGATTAGTCAACACTGACTAGTAACAACAATTAATTAGTCATACTGGTTAGTAACACTAATCAATTGGTAAATTAACTATTAATTGATTGCTTTTACAATAAATCGGTAGTTTATTGTAACCTTTGTTTTGTTAAGTTCTGCTGTTATTAAAACATGTGTAGTATACGAAGTGCAAGTACCTAGTTATTTATATACAGTATTTTATACAGTAGTTATATCTAGGAGTTCTTTTTATCTGTTTCTATTTAGATTCAGATATGGTTCCTTAGAATTCTATTTATCGGATTCTACTAAAAGCAAGCAAAATTACGAGTACAATAGTACATAAGTATCTTATATTTAAAATAAATTTACAATAGCGACTTTATGATTTCTGGAATTTACAGTTCCGGAAGATTCGTGACCACATGTCCGAGTTTATGCTAATATTGGCACATTTTTACACTTATCGCGTCTACCAGTGGCATACGAAACGAGAAAACATCACGATAATGTAACTTTAAAATGATAACATTAAAAATTTGCGCTTCAGCCCGTTTTTACATTTCATATGAATAAAAAGCTTTCCGATTTTGAATTCGTACGTTTCGCCAGGGGACAAATAAAGAGAGGGGTTATATAGGTGTAATAAACAGTAGCCAGCTAGGAGGTAGGTAGACCCATTAAAATGTGCCCGAATTTTTCAACTTCATTTCAGCGGACCCGGAAAATCCGGTACACATTTTTAATTTCCCCAAAAATCCTTTTAAAATTCCCCGTTCGAGAACTCGTGCACTATTAATCTAAAATTGTGCTTCTCAACTGAAGCCTCCGGGGTCGTTATAATATTCATGAGCCCTTTATACCTACCGCAATAGAGGAGCACGCGTGAAGTTACATTTGTGTATCAAGCGCATGTTTTTTCTTTGCAACGCTGCATCAGTGTCGATATACGAATGTACGAACACGTTGTCTGTTTTTAGATAAATCACCATTAGTGTGAGTAGACCCCACCAGAGTTTATTCTATCATTTGAGTAATATTAAATTAATTTATATAATACTCATTCATATACTATAACTAACAATTCGAAGCATAATATTTTTCCTATTTCAATATGAATATCGGTATGGATGTTTGTATAGGAAACAATGTTAATTTACACGATCTGACAGAATACCCTTGTCAAATAAAATCAACGATAAAACCAATGTTTTACATATAAAATAACGGCTATTGGTACTGATCATATCAGACCTATCGTTCTGAATAAAACTGCAACTACATCTGCCGTTATGCAAATTTCTTCAAGTGACCTAAACAATGCTCCCGAATCATGACAACATTCGTGATGTGCGATTAATAGTCACATATAAGTTACTAACTGTATCTGGTGTTGCATAAGCCATCATATGTTTTATCACTGTCAGCGTATCGTTGTCATTGGCGCATGAGATTACGTAACGACAATTATAAAATATGCTCATATACATATGTATGAGTGCTTGTAAATCCTTTAAAACGTTCAAAATGTCACCAGGAGTCGCCTATTTCAGCCGTTAATGATGCCTTTGTTTGTTAACTTTGGCTGACATATTGCTTGTAGTTTATCAGTTCTTGAGTGCTATGAGTAATATATTCTTATTATTATTACACAAAGTCAGTCAAGTTCCAGACCCAAAAACCACTGTGACCAGCAAAGATATATTTCAGTTGTCTTCAGTGGGCTGATTCTCATTCTCAAGACAGAGAAAGATCTGTTTGGTTCATTTATTTTCACGGCGTTGTTCAATCTTAATATTCTCCACTGTCATTCTCGATGATTTCAAGAATGGAAAATTGAAATATCATTTTCAAAACATTATGATTGTGTTCTGTGTAAGGATGGTCTCCTATCCACTTTTTGTCTTGAGCTTCTGGTATGAAATAACTATTATTATTACCGCCTCCTTTATTATCCGCAAGGGGCAAGCAGAGGTCGCCGAGAGGCGAAAATCTCCTAACATAAGAGAGACATAACGTGCTTCTTCAACGTTCACCACTTGCTATTTGATCAAGAAAGGTGAGTATTGATTTTCGCCGCCTCCTGCATTTTTTAAAATTAGCATGCGCGTAATAACTACGTCAAAAAAACTCTCGTATTTAAATATCAATTATACGTTTCACCATATTTTTAATTATCAGTATTTCAATATAATTCGTGTTCTATGAATACTTGAATGTATTTACATCTGTGCACAAATCCCCGCAGTTTCAGATCCTGGTCAAAGTTAATTAAAATCTGTTAATTGATTGTTGGTTGATTGCTCCGCGCTAATGTTGACACTGCGAGCTTTGCTTGGGAAAAAACTGTTTACTTCGTTATCCGCTGGGATAGATGGGTGCTATAGGGTTTGTAAATAGACCTTGGCTTATGGACTATTATCTATTTATTGTTTCTTGAATTGGTAAAAGGGTACTCAACCTATTTGATCATTGCTGACTATCGGCATCTGTATCGTTCATTAACACATGTATTACTGTCATCATTATCGTTGTAGTCTTTATTAGCATCAACGTCACCATCATCCTCTTCATTACGACCAATATTCAAATAATCTTTATCATTCTCATTATCATCAGTATTATCAACTCTGTTATACTTTCCATGACGCTACATGACTTCTTATCAGGCACACGCCTCAGAGGACGTACTTTAACTGACGGGCTAAGACTTCAGAATTGCGAGGAACTTATTATGTTTCTCAGGATTAGACACTTTTTCAGCTTGTATTATGTATTTTTATTTCTAGATTTTATTTCTTCCACTCAGATTTTGCCTGGAAGATATGGGTTTAATATAACAAGAATTTCCAAATTTTCATACATACATATACTTGTACTTCTTTGTGGTGAACAAACGAAGAGTATAAATACAAAAAATAACAAATTACCTCCCGCGGGTACAGTAACATAACATTTTGTTGGAACGTCAAAAAAAGTCATGAAAGCAACCTTTTTTGCCGGCATTTGGTTTATATCTCGCTAAACGCTGACAAGGCCTAGTGCGCATCGTTTTATAGTGGACGGAATAATATGTTATTGAAAGTCTCGTTTTTAGATTCCAGCCCTCCGGCTGAGGTCATTTCTACTTATTTACATGTGACCTTTACCGGGTCAGAGAGAAGGTCAAATTGTAGATACTATGTATTACGCAGTTTGAACGTGTAGTGATGTGTTCGTATCGATAAATGTTTTATTCAAACAAAGCATCGGTATTCCAATAGTAATCGCGATAATACTGTACTAATGAATTATTAAATTATTTTCTAAGATTTATGAATGGTTACTGCAAAAATAAAGTTGTATCTTGCAAAACATTACATCTAACTTGGGGGACGAATATATTTATATAAAATTTTTATGAGTTCAATACAAATACTCCTATTTCTAATTACAAATATATAACTTTAATTAAGGCTCCCTATATAGAAAAGAGATTAGAGAATTAATATTTCTTTGATATAAAAAACATGAAAGCTTTCCCTACTATATAAAAAAAATTAAAATATAATTTAATGGTAACAAACAAGGGTATATGTTCTAATATTTTGTGCAAATATGACATATGCGATTGACTGTGATGATAATATGAAATCGAAAGACGACTTTCACACTACTGCCCATTATCATTAGTAACCTCTTTATTGTTCCACTCCTGGACATGATCTCCTCTCAGAATAAGAAGAGTCACATAGTTTGTCACACTGGCGAAATGCGAGATGACAGACTTCACACTACATATTTAAAGAATGTTATGAAGCTATCCAAGGGTGTTTTCATAATGTTTTTTTTTCTAGGAATATATTTGATTTTAAAGTGCTCATTATTGTCGATAAGAACTGTAAGCTTGGATTTGAGACCGGTTCCATATGTGGAAGATTGATTTCTAAACTAGCAAGCCATTACTATCTTCAGTGGATTTCTATTCAATAAAAGAAATTTAAAGTACCTACTTTAGGGAAATATGCTCAATAATAACGACTACATATTAAACTTCCGACATCTATCTATTCATCCAGACCATCCCTATAACTTGTCTAGTATTCAGCAACCTACAGCACACATAAAATGCTATTTTCATTTCCAATTTTGTTCGCTATCCTTTGATAGATTTTAAATACGTTGATATCGCTGAGTTACGTTCAACCAATTATATGAAGTGCCAGTTTTGTATGGATCTTGAAAACGAAGGCGAAACGACTCTGAAATTAGATGCTTTTTGAATGTGTGTGTGTCTGAATAGAACGTTTATTTACAGCCAATGGTTCGACAATTTGAATGGGCTTCGGACGAGAGGGCTCTCTGATCTGTACTGAGCCTGTTTTAAAGCTTGGGTAATTAGGATATGAAGGTATTTGAAAATGCTCGTTAAATTAGCTTTGGCATCGAGCTTTTTATAATGTCTTAACGACCTTTGATGATTTTTAACGTTTTTTTTTAATTTAATTTTTTTTACTCGAGTTTTAGAATACGCGGACGCTGTCGCCTGACATCAGGTAGTTTTTAAAGCCAAATTTTCCAGGGCTCTGACCAGGCCTCCATTTTAAAAGGAGGCTCGTGACTAACGATAGAACGATAATGTGGTTGATAATGACGATGATAATGATGATGATAATAATGATAAGCTTAAGGATAGAAGTGTCTGAGCGTATTTCATTATTTATTGTATCATTGTACGTTTGTTTGCTCTATTAGTCTTCATAGTTTTACCCTCACTTGACATTTAAATGTGTCACCGCTTTCAGCCTCGCAAAGGCTTTCACGAGCTGTTCTTGAATATGGCATGAAAATTAAATTAATATCTGTGAATTTACTCAGTGTAAAATTAATTGGACGGTATTAAATTGTACATAAAGAAATTATAGTGAAGCATTATTCCTGTATGCCAATTTAAGGCAACAGAAAATACTTTTTTAAATAAAGATATTCTTTTTTTAATTTCGCGATTCTATTCTGAAAACTGTACACAAATGAAAAGATCGCGCAAATTGTTACTAAATAAGTCTATTATGTAATAAATCCTCAAAGGCTCTTAAAAGCTTAAATATACTTATATAGTAACTGAGTTATTTTATCGAGTTGTAGTGGCAATTGTTAGAAATAATATCATGTTTATCGGGCATCATTTAATCTTTTGTCTATGAAAACATAAATAATAAAATTTATGTTTAAAGGTTAAAGTAGAAAACCTGGCAACAAGACTTTAATTATCTGCCTCGGGGATGTCAAAACGAAACGTCAAAGCGTTATAAAAAATTTCAAACGTTTGCAAGTTCACTATTCAAAGTTGAATTTAGAATTTTTTACAGTGCTCAGTGTACTGTGGAGCGTTTCGAAAAACGTTGACTTAAAAAAAAGAAATAATCTCCATCCGCGAAATATTCGAGGCCCTGAAGGTTTTAAAGCAATTAATGGAGTGTTATCTGTATTTTAATACGATTTATATATTATTGCTATATTCAATTATTATTGCTATAACTTCAGGTTAATTTGAGGGTACGTACATAAACAGCCTCGAGCGTTAAATACCTTTGTCCCTACAGAGCTGATGTGCTTTTACATTCATTAGTCACTCCATACTCGCATTTTGGAAACTTCGGACTTCCCCGTGAATCGATTGATCTGATTTATTTGGTCAGACTAAGTGATTTTTGGCATCCTTCGCCATTTGCAACTACCAAAACTGGCAAAACTGGCTTTATCATTTTTCCATATGTTATTTATACGTATTCAACTGAAGAATGTAAAAGTAACTGGTGAAACGCGGGAGTGTACTACGCTCCTTTGCGTACCTCTTTGGTAATTACTGGCGTGTTGTTATCTTTTATACTATTTTCTATAAACATGATAATATCCACAATATGTTAGGACAACGCACACATGATCATTCGATTTCAAGCATTGAACCTCCACAATGGTAACCTGATATTGGATAAATATACATTTACACACACAAACAGAAGAAGTGTACTCGTCACCGAAATGTTCGTCCTGGGCCACACAGAACGATACAGATCAATACTGGTATCTATAAATTTCATGCAGATTTTAAAAATATGGAATTTCAGGACTGATTCATGTTACGAACTGGAGAGGCTAAAGTGTGCTGACCGGACGTTGGCGGAATACACATAGTTAGCTTGTAGGGTTGGCAACTTTAGTTTTACAATAAATTAAGATAGTTATTTTTTTGTTAGAATGAATTTAATTAAACTTGAACAATTTAATTTGTATTTATTCTTAAATTGTAATGTTTTATTATAATATTGCTACGATATATACTTGTAACGAATGTCCTTATCAAAATGGATGAATTAAAGCGGGCTTATGATCTTGGACCGCAACTTAACCACCCAGTACTGGGTATGTTCCAGTAGGGGTTTCTTTCGTATTTTCGTTAAGCCTCGAGCGTGGTCCACCATGGTTTTTTCACCGTAGTATACCTAGTATTTATTTATTTATTTTATTGCTCACCAACATAAGATGTCGTCATATGTCGTCTGTGACGGTAAATGATAAATTTTTAATCAATCTTCCTTCTTCCCATAGTGATAGGAGACCGTCTAACTGTGTAACTATTAAAGAGCTATTGATGATTACTACTACCCTTTGCCTTTTGCTTACCCTATAAGGGACCTGGAGCGATGATATGGCATTAAGGGTTGTAATCATATCAGACGCAGTCGTCATCAACGAAAATCGTAGACACACTATTACATCTTAAGTATTATTGACGTTCAAATCGAGATCTCATAGCATTTCTACAAAACAGATAGCTGTGTATGTCATAAACATTTTATTTTTCACAATTACACAACCCTAGCTTTGTTGTGTACACGTACGTAGGCACCTTCAAGTGTTACAGGGCTGTCCAATGCCCAGTTTATGTCAAGCCGTGGCCACCTTCGCGCCGAAAGATTGTTATCGGGTTAATTAAAAACGATTTAGGTCCAGCACTAAATGTACCGGTTTGATTAAATTCGAACCGGTTAAACTGGGTAAAACCAGTTAAAACGTTCAGTATACAATTTCGTTTTTTATTAGGAGGGACAAATGTTTCCGTTTATGTAATTTGCTTGTAGTTTTTCGCTCCTTCGTTTTAGATTCTTCTTATGCTTACTTTGTGCTGTTACAGTAACATTCCAAAAATACTTTTTTATTGGCATTTAACTCTTAACATAATACAAGTTACATTTAATTGTATACGCGTTTATGGTTGGCGACGAAACAGCTACTTGTGACCAGTTACGAAGACTTCTCTAATTAGTTTAATCAGTTATTCTATTTAACTCTACCTTGCGGTAGAAAAAATAGCAATAGTCGCAGTTTAATATTGGGCTAAGAATTCAAATTATTCATAATAATTACATGTATTATCAGATGATGACGATGTAACAATATAATTATTCAATATACGCTGTAGAGTTTGAGAATAAAGATTAAAATATCTTCTTTGCAATTGTTACAAATCTTTTGCAAATGTTCTACCAGTAACAGTGTTAAGGTTGTATACGTCAATATGTTGATGTCTCAGAACTTAAAAACCCTCACCGTACTTAATTAGAATTAAATTTATCAATCACATCAGCTATATCGACAACGTTAAAAGTAAAAATGAAAACATTGAAAGAGCATGTTATGCTTAAAAACTTAATAAGAGCGAGGACCGCGTTTTCAAACTTTTTATAACTGACGCGACGCAACTCTCGCAAATTGACTGTAACTCAGCGCTGACAAAGTTTTTACTGCCTCGCTCACGATCAAGTTGTTTATACGAGTACGTTTCCACGTTTTTGTTATCTCGTGGACGTCCACCTCTCTTGGGCAGAATTTATATACCTAATGATATATAACAAAGCAATAGTAATTATATTGTTTTGTTTTTATTTTTTAACTTGATGTATTAATTTTTCTTATAAAGGAGATTAAATATACCACCATAACATTATACAATGATAGATTATTGCGGTGTTAGATTATATAATAATAACTAACAAATATTTATTTATCATAATTATAATCGTTATAAAAACTAAATCGTCTTAGGGGACACAGATATTCAGCACTCGGTGCTCTCCGCCCATCCCTTAACGGACCTGGTTTGATTATATTTGTAGATATGTATGGAAGTTATAAAAACTGTAATTGTTAATAATTACTCACAGACATGTTAAAGAATTTTAATGAAATCTATTCAGTATAAAGACTGTCAGTGCAAATCGTAAAAAGACTAGCACTCGAGAAATACGGTCATTAAAGTTTTCGGTTCTGTGTTTACAACAGAGTTGTTAATTCGTGTTTAATGTTGACTTTACTCAGGTTTGTTTCGTTTGTAGTAACAATTGAAAGTCTTTGTTTTTTGATTTTATTTGTAGTCTCTGTTCTAGTGAATACTAAAAATATGCGATTTGTTGCTTATAAATAATAACAATGATACTGTCGACTAGATATCTAGATATTAACCATCGTCGTTATCCTTCCTATTTCTAGATATGTTATATCTTAGAATGCCCTATTTCCTGTAAATGTATAAAAAGTCAATAAATAGGATGCATTAGAAAATGCAAATCGATATTGTTCAATATTTAAATCTTCTACAACAAAAAGCTATTCTAATAAAATGGACATTTTACCACCGATAAGAAAAACCCTTCAGTTGTCCTAAAAAAATATTCTCATATTTACCATTGTTTTTGGAAATCGCTTTGACTCGAGCGCTAGCAAAATAAGTGTCCTGTTTTCGATTAAAGTTGGTAGTTCCGGTGTTTTCGTTTAGTACTCCTCGGAATGGGACGAGCTAAGTTACAAAATTGTAGGGAAAAAGTTACTCTATTCCTGCATAACTTCATTATCGTCATTGGACTTAGTCTCTTGGATCCACGGGTTACTAATGCTTACTGATAACTCAGGATTGTGGGTTATATTCCATAGTGGATTATTTGTTTGACGAAACAAGTATTGTTTTTTGTCTAGGTTTAAAATTATTTGTATTAGTATGAATTTAAACTATAGCTGTTATAAAATACACATGAGTATGGCATATAATTCTTTTATACCCGTAACCGGTGAAACGGGAGAATATGCTACATTCTTCTGTCTACCCTTTCGGGGATTATATGCGTCATGTTTCGTTTTTACAATCATTACATATATGAACTACTTTGTTCAACAATAAAAGGTGAAAAGTATGGCGAGGGGATTTGTTTATTTAACATCAATATTAAAATGTACATTTTGTATTTCAGAGACATCAATTTTGAAGGTCGATCAAACCAATATGATTAATAAAATCAATTATCGTTATAAAATCAAATACCAATTTGACATTCATTGAGTGTCATATCCACTATAAGAAAGTTTCGACATTTGTATGTGCTAAAACTGTTACACATCGTCAGTGTATTTGTTTGGTGAAACTGAAAATTTAAAAATGCTGTCACAGATACAAGCACGGTTTTACTTTTAACGTACAAATTGAATTAGTTACGTTAACGTGCATTTGGAAGCTCGAGACTTCTGTTGTTCTAGAGTTACTAGAAAGTTCGAGCCCTAACGAAAAAGTTTTGTAACTAGAGTTCTGGTGCTTTGTTTTAAAAATTTCTATGCAATCGATAATGAAAACGCATTGTATAGTTTAATAATGCAAATTTTATGTCATTGTGTTGTCTGTTAGTATATTAGTCTTGACTATTGTTTATTATCAGACTGCCTCGTCGGTTGAGTAACAAGAACAATCGCTGATGGAAAGGTCCCGGGGTTCGGTTCCTAAGTTGGGTATCATCAGGTTTTTGTAACTTTGAATTGCTAGTAGTAGTTCGGAGTCTGGATTGTGCCCGGTTTTGTATATACTACAATTCCCTGCCTATCCCTTTGGGGAAACTCAGTCGTGATGTTATATTATGATTCAATCAATATAAATTCTTCTAGGAATAAAGTGATGAATCATTTGCTTTCTACACGCACCATTATTTCGCAGAGTTTTCCTCCCTCAATATTTTACTCATTTCATCATCAATTGATGATAAAATACCAAAACAAATCTGGTTATTATTTTTGTAATATTAGAAACTAGTCAGTCGGTTTGCAGTTCTGCCTTTTCATTCCAATAACAATGGTATAGAACAATAAATCCGATACATAGATACACTAGCAGAGACAGTATATCAATATTTATCTGTGACAGTTATTTACTCTGCACCGTCGTTTCCGCGGAATCGTTACGCTTGAATAATGCGCCACCGTTTTGAAAATCGTATCAAATTCAAAATAGCAGATCTTGTATCTCACAGACATTATTGTCATGAATACTTTTATCTATCTTTCTTTTAGGGTAGAAAACGGACGTACGATCTGTAAGAGTAGGATATTTGGCACTCGATACTCTCCGCCAACCCCGTCAGAGATCTGTCGTTAGAGTAATAATAAAAATATTTTTTGACTGATGAACACGAATCTCATCTCATATTGAGAAGACTTAATGGTACAGTTAATCTTGAAGTGTGTATTAGTAGATTTCCCCCGCTTTACAAATCATTACCTATACTCGTAGAGCATTCTTAGTGGTGCAGCTTTCTTATCAGTTTGAGTTATAGGTAAATAATTTTAAAATAATTTCGTCACTTCATACATTCATACTCGTAGATGGTTTTAGTATTTGAACCAAGTTTCCCAGTCGATATCTAAACTACTGGTGTACCTTAAGCCTTAAAAACATTACATCATTTAATATATTATGTATTATTAATGATAATACAAGAAAGGAAAAAAATATGCGGACTACATCAACAATAACGCACTTAGTGGTAACAGGATGGAATGCTATTGCTTGAAACAGCATAGGCAGTACTGCGGATTTCATTTCAGCACTGGCGTTTCCGCAATCGAATTATATACTTTTACGGCTAAAACTCAGGGATAATGTATTTTATAATGCGCTGGTGTTGCGCAAGTTGCGTGCTGAAACACGAAACAAATCATAGCTTAACTCTAAACATTGGGTCCACGTTATTTATAATGCGATACGTTCTTTATAGTTTCAATCCCGTATATCAATATTTATCTGTGACATTTATCTACTCTGCGCAATCCCGGTGCACGTTGCATTGAAATAATGCGGGACATTTTTAGTGCAACCTCCGGGAGAGTCTCGTGACACGCGGCGTTGATTCACGTCTTTATTGCCGTGGAACGGGATAAGGCGCACGCTTATAGTGGAAGTATAATGTTACATCGATAAATCGATATTTTCTAGCTTAGATTCTCTAACTTTGGATTACAGGGGTGGTGTTACATCTATAAATGAATCAGTGCTTTTCTGATTTACACATTTTGTTTTGTTTGATTAACCAATAACTATTATTATTTTATTATGACTTCGTCATTGGTCGAGTAATTGTAAGCATAACTGATGATCGAGAGTTCCTGGGTTTGATCCTGGCTCGATTAAAATTGGGTTGGAAATTCCTAGTAGTGACTCGAGATCTAGATGTGTGGCCGGTGTATAATCATAGGGTCACCATGGTGGGACGTAACTGCCCCCCCTGCCTACATCTTCGGAGAAATACAGGCGTGTTGTTACGTTTATAAAATTGCAGGGAAAAATATAAGTACATATGTTGTAAATGCCTTCCTGGTAGACACATTTATGTGTACATTTTTATTAGGGTTATTTTAATTATAGATGACCACCGCACGGAAGGCATCGTGGACGAGTTTCGCTTCAAAATCTAAAATAGAATTAATTATAAACGTAACATCATGCCTGTAATCCCTGTAAAATTAATTATAAATATTAACAATACATATTTTAACTTTTTCGTAGCTGTATTTTGACAGTTGCTCTTCTTGACATAGCTTTATACATTTTAATGTTATTGTAAATTAGTACCCCTACGTTTTAATTGGATTAAGAAATATATTATAATCATTATTAGCCTTGCTCAGTCCATCGCTGGACAAAGACCTCTCCTGATTAACGCCATCGTACTCCGTCCTTTTAGTCCAATTTGTACTAAATTGTTATTAGGTGTGTTCTATGGGAATAATAATGTAATTACATTATTATTCCCATAGAACACAATGTTCAAATACTTGATAAAACAAATTATTCCCGGTACATGTTAATTTTATGATAGCTCGCTACTGCTTATGAATGAGACCACAGTTTAATATTCGTAAAGCATCATACGTTTTTGTTTCACTTATAAATGTACCTATATATAGTACTTTTAAAGTTTTTTCTTCAGCTCTCGCCGTAGCGTCGAGCGTTTTTATTTTTATCTTCTTTTATTGATGTGTAGTTTTATTTTGTTTGAGTTATTAGTCGTCTAATGAACATTTTGTTATAGATGACATATTTATGATACTAAACGTGTCTTTGTGGTTGACATAATTATTGCATTGACTTTCTTGGAGTTGGTTTCTTCGAGAGAATTGTTTTCCAAGTTTGAGTGATGGATAGACCTGTTGGAATAACATGGCGCTCGTTTGTGAGAAGGCTGTGATTAGTCAAAAGCAGTATTTTTAAGAAAATGGCTTTGAAAGTTTGAAGTCGCAATTATTCTATGACTATTATAATGTTCTATGATTGAAGACTGTTCTATGATTTGTGACTAATAAAATACTCATACAATATGTTCTGTTCTGTATTAATGAGTTAATATATTAAGATAACTAGTTTATTCAAGTAGTTTTGCTACTAATGAAGAATGACCAACAAGTTTTTTAAGACTTAGTGGTATGCTTGCTAATGTTTATTAATAGTCTTTATTACAGTCCGTTTAGCGGTCGGACATAGATGGTGACAGCTGCCAGCGATCGGTCATCGATTGCTCTCGCGTTATCAACTCAGATAATTTATATAATTTAGCTACAAACGGTAATTTCGTAAGCAAGCCATATTTTCGGATCTTATCATTTTTATATTGTTCCCTCTGCTCATCAAACAAATTGTTAATATATAATAATATATAACAACGCAGACGGAGTGGCCGCTATCGGCTAATTCTGCTGGCACTCGAAACTTTAATCCACATGCACGTCAGTTTCTCGACACCAATAAAACTGGTTTATGTTACCTCGTAAACATTCTTACACTTAATTTACAAAACTGTAATGAAGTGTAAATGTAAAGCATGCGAGATTGTAAAAGGTGATGTCATGTTTAGTATCGATTTCTACTATAGCGTGAAATAGACTAGCTAAAGTTACGAGTAGTTCACACTCCCAAGACAGGTATCTAGTGTCTAGTATACGCATATCTCGTCTTGACTAACATGATAGTTACATCTGAGTCAAAGTTACATTACTAAACTAGGAGAACTAAAATAAAGTTACTAAATTAAGAGTAAATAAACTAGATAAGTGTTATAAACTGTCTTACTCTTACATTTAAAGGTGGCACAACTTCTTGACCTGGTTTGGTCGTGGGCGGGCCATATTGAATATATTCCTTTTTTATCTATCAGTCATTACCTCGACATTTACTATTGTACGGTTTTTCAAAAGATCTACTCGTAACATTAACTTTTTCATCTTTTCTTGTTGTGTAATCATATAAAATTGTCTATTTTCGCTACTAAATTCATATCTCCCTCATCTTAGCTTTCAAGGGTATCATATAACCTTGTATATTTCTTCGTATTGAGTTAGGCTCAAAATTTATTCCACCACGCTCCTCCATTGTTGATCAGCGATCTAACGAGTTTGACACTAAATTCTCTATAACGTATTTTCATCTGTCCTGAAGATTTGAAGCGATCTAACGAGTTTGACACTAAATTCTCTATAACGTATTTTCATCTGTCCTGAAGATTTGAAGATTCCTCATTATTATATAATAATACTTGCTGATCTTTATTCATAGAAAACATTTAATTTTTCTAGTTATACTTATATACGTACATACGTAATCTTTCTATTGCTGATGGTTGTAGTTTTCGAAGGAAACTGGTTGGTACTTTAGTCTTACATGTCTTGACTAAATAGGTCAGACACTGCGTGCATGCTTAAAGAGAGTGATTCATGTAAAGATGCATGTCTGGTCTAAGGGAAAATATATTTGGCGCTTGGTGTTCTGCATAACTTGTTAAGAATATGCCATAATCATTTAGAAGATGACTATTAATAAATCCATCCACCAACATTTGGACGTCCACTGCTGGACCTAGGCTTCCACTAATCGGTGCCAGTCCCGCCAGTCCTGGGCCTTTCGAATCCATCAGCATCATATAATAAGCGGGTAGAGACAATTTGGCCAAGAAAGTTACTTTACTTTTAACATTGTAGCTGGTGGTTGTGTGGTCAGTGTTCAGTTTACCGCAGTGTGGAACGACTCTTAATCAGTCTGGGAATATAAAAATAATTAAATTCGCGTGTTACGACTCCGTGACTGTTGCCTCGGTCAGACGGGTTTACGAGACACAATTTAAATTTATGAACATTTTCATGTCGGCCGTTAATAAGTTTGCAAGTCGTATTTAATTTTACTAGTAAATCTTTTATGGTCACTAAATAAATCTAATCTGAACAAATCTTAAAAATAAATCAATAATACTAAAAAATATCATATAATCAGTGGATTAAACATCCCCGCCTTGTGTTCATTGATATTTATTCCAAAGACTTGAAGCTTATCAAACCAGTTTAAACCGGTTTTAAACTTTTTGTTTGTAAGCTCCACCGCGTGTTGAAAAATCTGAACAGACTTCTGATTGTACTTCTGGTAGTACAGAAACACTTAGGTCCATTTGGGTATATCACTGAACTTAACTGCAGAATGTTTGCAAAATATCAAGCTATCAGACTATTGGCTGTACTCTTTACATTATCAAAAGGACTCGTTTCAAATAATCAAACTGTAAACTATAAAATGTTTAAGATAAGTATTAGAAATACAACCGTCATAACAGAAACATAAGACACGAATATATAAAATATTCCGCTATCGCTTATAAACTAGACCAACCCTTTGTCATGTTCGGAAAGGCAGTTAATGAGGTTCTATTTAAATTAATGAACTTTTACGTGAGGTGTAAACGACTTTAAAATATGATCTAGTTAATGTTAAAGGTTAGTTGAGTGAAATTAAGGCCGTGAATTTATCTTGAATTTAGTGAAGCGATTTAGGGTCTCCTCGCGTTACGGGAAGGGTCTCAGGAAATTTACATAGTGCGTATGTAATATCGGCCTCTCACGTCTGAGAAGTATATATATTTCTACCTGAAATGGCTATGATTAAAAACTTCTAGTGCGGTAGTTGGATAAGCTTCCTCTGATAGGTAGGAAAAATTATCAGGGTCAGGTATGTAATACTTATGATGATGCAATCTTCCCGCCGTATGGTGTGAGATTTTCAATCTATAGAAGTATGGGCAATTATATAATCAATTGTTGGTTTGTGGTGAACGTATTCCCCAAATTTTTTTTTCCTTTGGGTTATATCGTCACATCAGGTCTCTTACGGGTTAGGCAGAATGCACTGAGTGCCAAATATCTTGTGTCGTGAAATTAGTAATATGCTTATAATTTTTTTTTACTGGTTGAGTGTCATCGCTGAAGCTATCGCATTCGTTCAGATCAGTAAAGAAAACTTTATTTACTTACTTGGACAGTTTTAAACACCTAAAATGGATGCTTTGTGTTTTACGGTCTGTCTTTTCTTTCTGGACATCTTCGAAAGTCGAAGTTTTGGAGTTCTTCACACCAATCACACAATCTACACAGGTAGTAATCGACCAAGTAAAAGGTTTGAAAGGTGAATTATCCAAGAACATAACTTCTCAATCTACTCAAATAGAGTTAATTCGAAAAATTTTATTTAACTGCGGCAAAATTCAGATATGTTCAAATACCATTACGTTTTTGGTATCCTGAATTTATAGAGCTCAGACCGTTCGTAGTTTCGTATAACTTTTCTTTTACGATTATTCTAGAAAATAGAACACTCTAGAGAAATGGTTCATGAAGAAATGGATACGTGATGAAATTTCGCATCAGAAAAGGAAGGTATCTCGGAATTTTGCTCTCCGGGTTTTCGTGAACTATCAAAAGTATATTTGATGTATTGTTTATAAGTAGCCATGTTGGCTTGCAATTTGTCTGTTGCTATATATCTGTTGTTGTGACTGTTTCGTACACGAAATAATTTTGAACTACAAACTGTAGTAGGTAATTGTTTTTTGTAAGTTCAAACCACCTACCTACACAACTTGTCATTTTTCCATAGTCTAACGTAATCGAAGTCTGACAGCCGGCATATGACCGGCGTGGTTGGAAAGGGTCTTAAACATTCTCGTTTTAAGAGCGGATCTGTGTTTCTCAGTTATAGCATTAAAGCGTTGATGACGATAAAGTGAAAAAATGTTTTTATGGCTACGACAGGGCTTTCAACCCCGATAACGACCTTAAACGATGCTGTTAGTATCAGTGGGTTTAATTAGTTTTACTTGGTTATAAAACAATTACCTAACAACAATTTCTTAATTGATGTGCTATTAGATATGTATTTCTTATTATGATGGAAATCATAAAGGGCTTCATTTTCTATACTAAATTTAGTTAGTATTGGTAACCACACTACTAAAACTATTATACCAAAATATATTACTAATAAGCAAATGTGCTACATTCTAGGATATATCTCGCTTACCATTAGTTGCGATTGTAGTAGAAAGAGATCCTATGGGTATGAAAAAATGTGGATGTAGGCATAGTAGCCACATAATGGCCACGTCTCTCAATAGACATTGATCTTATCTAATCTCAATTGAGGTGAAATTTTCACTGCGCTAGTTGGCGAGTTCGTTGCTACTGCTGGGAATTAAATTATACGGCCTTGCGTGTTTGTTTTCGTATTTCGACACGTGCGTAAATAAACTTCGAAATAAATAATAACGTAACAAAAGGCTCCAACCGCTCCAACCGGAAGCTAATTCGCAGAAGAAATAAAAACTGTAATGCGTTTACGTCTGAAATGAGGAAGTGCACATTAAGTATAAATTATATTCATAAATCCACCGCGTAGCTGGTGCAGATATGTTATGTGAATGTTCAAGTGTCGAGAGATTGTGGGATTCCTTCCAGTCAATGTGTGAAGATTTATACATCTGTTAGTATAATCGAATAATTGCCACATACAAAGGGAAGCAATCCATCATCATACTTTTCCTAAAAAGATAGAAGAAGAATAAAGTATTAATTTAAAGACTAAGTACAATGCACACACAGAGCAAATCAAGAAAGGTAAATAAACAATACTTATAATGAACCATAAAGTTTAAGCTAAATATTACTATTTAGTTTATTAAAATTTTCTTCAACGCTCTGTCAGTGCTTCTCCTGAAAAAATCCAACAAATCAGTTTAAAATTGGTGTGTCTTAATATACATTCTCCTCTATAAAACGACAAAAGAAAGATCGTATCAAAGTCAGGATTCATTTCCAGGCGCGCGCACTCATACCTTGCTTCGTTCCCGAAATAAATAATAGCCCGTGGGATCTGTGCCTGCAGTCTCTACGGCGGATACGTGTTGCGATTTACATACAGACTGCTCCGTCATATCCATATTCGGCACTGTCACGACTTCCTCACTCATTTCTTGCTCTGATTACTTGCAAATCGCGCTACCTTTCAGCTAAAGATGCTTGTGTTTATTTGTCTATGATTATTGTCTGCTGATTGGTGGTTTAGTACGACAATAAAAAAAACTATTGTAATCATCGAAGAAGCGGGCAAAGGAGTGTAGTACACTCGCACGTTTAACCAGTGACGTTTACGTCCCACCATGGAGTAGGTGGTAAGGCTATTGCCATACACCGGGCCGAGAAAATGGCAAAAGTGACCGGGCAAAGTGTTTTGTAAACCCTGACTGCAAATTTCAAATATTTTAAGACAGTTTTATTCTTAGCTAGTTACACAGCGAAAAAAATAACCCTAAGGTCTGTCATATAATTGCGAGGCTCTGTTCGAACAGTTGTTGTTTTATGTCCGATAACGACGACAAAAAATGGTGAGAAACTCCAGAACAATCGTTATAAAGTTTTAACTCTTTCGTTTATTTCGATGTATCCCAGTTCCCGAAACTAAGCCAATCTGGCTGATAAGGAGCGACTTGGGCAAATTTTATGTGCCGGAGAAAGTCATGATCGCGTCCGCGATTGGGGTTCCACAGGGATGCGGTATCGGACCACTGGTTTTTGTTATCGGTGAAGCTGACGTCACATCTATTTCTGTTGTAGAGCACGCGTATATCTAATATTCGTGATTTATTCAAACTTACTGCATAGAAGTTTGCTCTAAATTAAATCTAGATGGCGATATATTCATAATTTTTTTTATTACTGCGTGTATCACGTTTTGAAATCTCCAATCACACAGTTTAATAAATATCTAGGCAGAGTTTATTTATATGTTACTTATATATCAGATTGGAATGCAGATAATTTAAACTCAGATATAAAATCATGAAGTTTCACATTCTAAATGTTAGGTCAAAGGCCAAATGACTGCCATAAAATTAGGAATGCGTAATAAATCACAATATTTGAATTTGACGAACATTCCATATATATTTGACTCCATCAAACCTGATAAAGTTGTTATGAAGATAGATTAAGTCTATTTTAAACTTACAGACTTTTAGACTTTTATGGAGAGTGACGTAACAGAGTAGGTACGTTGTAACACGAAATGTTCTGCAAAACTCAGAGCCGATTTATGACTGTTATCAGAGGTCTGAACATTATTTTAATATGTTTATACACCAATTCACATGGGAAATATTTTTAATCATTACATCATAAATTTTAAGTTCTATAGTGTCTATACTGGTGTGCTAGACCAGTATTGGATTCTATTCTCAGTCACACAAACGGCTCTTTGCAATGATTAGTATTGTATCATTGTAAGAACATTAAAGTTTTAAAATAGTTATATATTTTAGGTACAGACTGAAATCTTAGAAGTGCTTCGTGTATTCATTACCCGTTATTACTATTTATTTTATTTATAAATTTACTATTTGTAGTCAAAGTATTATCTTCTTGCAAACTAAGTTCCCGGAACTGAAGAGGTGGTGGCTTATAATAAAATATTTATAATCGCTTGAGCGCTAGGAAGTTGTAAAATTAGAATACTGATTTTTTGTAATTTAAATTATAATTATATAAAGCAGTATTCCATTTTTTTTAACGCAAAGCAGAGTGGATTTTTTAATATGTATAAATTGTTATAATATCTGTATATGATAAGCAATATTGTCATTAATTGTTACTGCCTTAGTTGTTTCGTGAATATACTTTTGTACTGCCATACATTTGTACCAAATTCTCCTATTTCTCACAAATTAGTACGTGCTTCGGAAAAATTGGGCAACTAAATTCTTAAGATTCATAATATACTGTCTAATTTCTCGAAAATCATGAGCCGAGATATGGGGTAATTAAACCCCGTGCCCTCATGTCCACGTCGGAGTTCACACTTGACCTTTTTTATTTGCCTATTGAGCCCCGAAACCCTGAAAAGGTTCTGTAAATGGGCTTCCATTCTACAACCGAACCGACCAACAATGCCATTACACAAAAATCGATCTTAGACTCATTACACAGAGTTTCCTTTCCAATGGAGGTTGTTTTCGGTGCCGCCAAAGCGAAGCGTCTATCAGTATTGGCGTCAATGAAATATAAACCTAAATGTTTCTGCATAGGGTAGATGTTTAAATGGATCACAGTTTTCTTAAGGTCTTCAAAGTATTTAGGCGTGCTGAAGTGGCAATTTTCGTATACAAAATAATGTATCGGTTGTTCAACCCTTTGTTTTATGGGTGTTTCAATTATGTCGTCCTATTTTCGGGCCCGAATAAAATTTCAGCGTGTAAATAAATAAAAGATTCCACGTTTAACGGCAGCCGCATTGAAGGTACGTAAAGCTAATAGACCACGGATTGAACATTGAATGAATAAAAGCTATCGTTCGAACGGCTGAATGAAAACGAACGGTTACAAAACGAACGTTGGTTGCGTGGATAATTCTGGAAAGTTTAGAACAAAAATTTATTGTAACGATTTTTCAACGAACGCTAAAGATTTTTGTGGAAATTCAACTAAAGATGTGGTCTGAAAAATTAATTTTGCACTTGATTTTTTTGTATAATTATATTGAACACTATTTACAATTGTTGAAATTAATACCTGTAATCCACGTTGTCTAATTCTGTTTTGTGTTATGTGAAAATTAGTCGTGAATTTTAAAGCTCACTACTAAGCTATTGCTTAACGAATTTAAATAATAATTTACATTCGTCTATATGTTGTGTATGATGTCTATGATGCGATATCTATGCCCAATCCTCGTCTAGCATCTATGCCCAATGCGTTTTGTAGTTATAATAGAAATCCCGCAATCCAATTTTCGAACTTACTACTAAAAAACTGTATCTCCCATTATGATTGTTCAACATCAATTTACACTGTAATGTCCTTTAATTAGAAAGTATGATGATCGTAGTAAAGTGGAAGTAACAAAAGCGCCGTGTGGAAAATTTAACTATAAATCATTACTATCTGCTTATCCGTATGTGCGATGGGCGTGACCTTGTTTATATGTGTTTTTCCCGCCTAAATATGTATATTTGTAATTGATTTTAATGTTCTGGCTCTTATGAATAAATATTGGTCACGCAATAAAAATATCATAACCACATCATGAAACTAAAACTGTAATATTATGTTTCACATTATAAATTTGAAAAAGGAATATTCATAAGAACATTTAACATTTGAATATAGAACAGATTTTTTTTAAGTTACGACGTTCAATGCGAAGAAAAGTAACCAGCCGTGCATTGAAAATGTTATTATCTCCTGAACTTTTCTGCCCCTGCTGCTATTATCTCCACATGTACCAAAACAAAATTGGTACAATCAGTGAGTCGATTGTTGAAAACTAGCTGAAATATTTCCTTTGCTTACGTTAGTCGCGCACTAAACTCAACCTTACTTGTAGCCCAATATCGTTGAATTTCAAGTGCGCTAATTGTTCAAAAGTACAAGCAATAATCACTTTTATAAAACTAGAAATAGACTTGCAAGTGGCTACTCTCTCTTGTTAGCTAATAAGTAGAGCAAACGAAAAACGCTCTAATGTTCGAGGAGTAGATGCGAAACTGGATTGCACTTGATGTTGACTTCACAAAGGTGTACTCCATTGGTACTAACCTATTGACTCTCCAATACCCGGGGCATTGGTACACGGATATAGAGTACCAGATATGTTGAAAGCGTCTATCAATTGTCTTGATACCAATGAAAATGAAAAATAGATTACTTCTGTCGACGATTTTACATTATCACCCATCGCTGGGACATCCTTTTAAGTAAATTGATACCTATCAAAATGTATGTATTATATTATACTATAAAATGTCTTGGGAGTGTTTATACATATGAATATAAATGTACCGGCTTAATTCACGAATGATTTTCTGGATAGTCCGACTAGTTTTAAATATATACGAGGTATTTCTTCATGAGCCTCCACCGATTGCAGCGAGGTCACGGCGAAGGAGATTAACTCGAAAAGCAGCATATACATATGTATGTATAATTATATGTAACATATTCTCCGAAATGTTACTAAGTTTATACGATATATTTTTTTATTTGGCTGTTTGTTACTTAAAAAAGGTTACTGTTAAGTTCTCACATTTAACAATGTTAAACATTTTCACGAAAGAATATTCTACTGATGTGGGCCATCACTGTGCTGTTATTTTTTCGACATGAGATCTATTCTTCTTGTATATGATACTTGTATACTTGTATATGATATATAATAAACAATAGAACAGTAGAGTCTGTCGTAGTTTGTGTCTATGACTACTTCTCTATCATCATCATCATCATTATTATCAGTTTATTTGAATCCACTGGTAGACATAGGCTTTCCGCAATGAGCGCCATCTCATCCTGTCTTCGGTTTTGTCTATTATAAAACTAATAACATGATATAAACGCCTTCAACCGATTATATTCGCGAGCGCATTATCAGAGTCTGTTGTGACGATTTCCAGAACGCACGCTCTCAAACAACTGATTGGCCGTTAATCACATCAAACATGTAATTATCCAGTTTATCGTGTGCGGTGTTTTAATTATCCCCACAAATTTGATATCAATTAATTTGCGCGTGCCATTTCGGAAATTCGTTCAAATATACGGCACGTAACGAAGCGGTTAGTGTCGCGGTTTCGACGCTGTGATTGACGTTATTTTGGAGAACGGCCTGTATTATAACGGACATTTAAAGATGGATTCCCTGTTGTGTCTGACGTGAATAAAGTTTATCGAGGTAACTAAGCTTGAACTCTCACCAAAGACAAGAATGTTACCCGATGAGGAGGTATGGATTCCAGTGGATCGTAAGATGATAACAACATAGATAAAAATGAGTGGACTCGTGATAAACACGGAAATGATCCTGTATGGTCTTTCATAGACATTATTAAAACAATTTGGAGATTTATCTACAAAACATACGAGTGTATAGAAAAGTACCCTAAGAATTTCAATTGCGGTTAATTGAATCAGGCGTTACTCTGCGGAAATTTATTGTCTGCATGTGTAGGTATGTGGTTTTGCCTGTGCCAAATATTTCGACCCTTGCAGACGTGACCTGGATTTGCTACATCCATCCCTCTTTTTACACACGGCAATATAACAGTCACGATATCTACGAACGTCCGTACTTACCAATATAATTATTCCCATTATGTTGTATATTTATCACAAGTCCTAATGTTACGTTCCAGATGCTATCAGAAAGTGCGCAGTCTGCCCAAACGGCGTGCCATATCCAGTACATCAAGCTATCGTTGGCCAAATGCTTATAGGGTCATTTCCTTTACGACTCCCTGATGTGCTCTCGGGAATCTTACATGAATTTATTGGATGGATGCATATGAAATACGTTTTGGGTACTTATCCGCTATTTCTGCTAATTATCTTGAAGGAGACATGACTTGGCTTTTCGAGCGCTTGAAATATACATGACCACCAAATCTCATATATTGTTAATCTGATGACGATTTTCCACGAGTGCATCTACCAGCTTTGATTGGAAGAACTTGGTAAAGTGGTATGTTTTTCGTAAATTCTTATTTCTTAAAACATTCATGTCACAACGCAGTGTGAACTACATTGTTATCATACTATTATCCCGGTAGCGCTGATGTTTAGTTTAGTAATATGAGATGTCGTATAAATATAAATGAAAATGGACTGTAACACGCAATATTTCGCTCAAAAGCTCTTAGCCGAACGCTGACACATTTTTCCTGTTTTCTTTTTCAATCGCATTTAATGACACGATCATTGTTTTTACTTTTCTCCAATCAAATGTTTTTCAGAGTTGCCAACCACAACGATTATTGTATTAAAGTTCTTATGAATATAGGTGTTGATTGAGATTCCTTCGAAGAGTAATGAATGGAATGTGAAATCTACGAGACGTGAGTTCGAACATGATTTATTGAACGAGTGAGTGAATGAACGATAGTGGAACGTTGAATTCTAATGTTTTAATGGCTTCTGCAAAAGATGAAATACGTATGGCTTTTTTTCAGTGAAAAAAGTATAAAACGACCAGTAAATAGTGTATTTATATAGCACACATTATGATATGTCGTCACACAAATAAGAGAATGGAAGTAAAGATTAAAAACTGGATAAGAATTATTAGGCAATTGAGAGTAATGACTAATGTAAAAAAAAGTCGTGGTAAAACTCACACACTGCCATTTAATCAGAAGCCTGTGCTATGGTCACCGTCGATAATGAACATTTGTGGCATTCGAGGTGTGGCCAATACTTTCCCGGGTTTGAAGAAGAGTTAGTTCTCTTTGCGCTATTTTTAGAATCCCACGTCATAGTGCTCCGAAAAATCATTAAATGAAATCTTATTCCAAATTACAGTATTGTTTAAAAAAATCGATATTTGAAAACTAAAGATTTATCCATTCAGTCATGCCGATCAAAGAAAGCCAAGTCAATATGTCCCATCTATACCATCCGTTCCATCCCCGTCGGATAAGAGATTGGAACGCGGCATCTCAGACGTAAGCCTCGATATGATTTATTGGTGAAACTTTAGAACCTGTAAATTTCTGAAAACCGTTTCAGAACTATTTCATATGAATAAAAGTAAGATTTTTGTCATTTGGCGAGAAAAAAACTTTTTTTAAAGAACTATTTGATTACGTGTAGGTACGTACCTATAGAATTTGATATAAATTAATTGGCCCATTAGTCCAAGGAATAGTAAACCTGACCATGGAGTGGAATTCGATATTCAATCAGAACATTTTTGTTTTTTTATTTTTTTTTGTACTTGTCTTATTTTTATATTGTTCATTGTGATGGAATAAATGTTTATCTTATCTTATCTTATCTTAAAATTGTATAAAAACTAACAAAACGTCCGACCTATTATAATAAAGGTTTAAAATTTTTCTTTCTATAGAATATTGGTCGGTAGAATATTTAGTTATGTGATATGATGATTATATATAATGATATCTATGTACTTTGTAACCAGACGTAATGTAGTGGCCTTTATTATTATAAATTAATCTTTTCTAAGAGTCTACGCATTTTTACTTATTCCTGTTTTCAATATGCTAAAGGTAAGTCAATCTTATGTTGAACGAAAATTGATGTGATATAAATTACAAAATAATCACGTGATGCAGTTTAGGTCGGAACATGTGACTGGACTATACCTGTAACAAAAATAAAAATCTGTTTATTTCGGTCTATAAGAGTATAGAATTATCTCGTATTTTGGGGCCAACGCATGAAGTAGATTCATATTATTTGCCTATACGAAACGTTTTAATCAATTAAAAGCTTGAATATCAATCAGATTGAAACATTTAATAGGTTTTAACGAATTGAATGATTGCATTTTCATCACTGCCATTTCGTTTCCGGTAAAATTAAAAAAAATCTTTTTAATTTGTACCTGCGTTTCGTCTACAAATAACATAATTAGGAGTATCATTACTATATAGGAAACTAAAATAACGTATTTATGTGTTTAACATACGTTTTATTCAAAATTTGACGTCAACAGATGTGGGTAAAAAGTTAAGTGAGATTCAGAATAGTTGAAAGGAGTGAAAAAAAAATGGTAAGCTGAAGTTAAAAAGATTTAAAATTAATGTGGCACCTGAGATTAGAACTCTCGCCAACACTGCGACTCCATCATTAATCTTCAGTCAGCCATCTTGCTACCGCGCTAATCTGGCCTGCATTTCAGCTATATGCATTTCTCTATAGTTAGACTTTATAGTCCCGTGGAAAGAGATGTGTCACCGAGTGAATTAACTTTTAACAAACACAATTATACTCAAGTTCACTATATCAGAGATAGAAAAAAGTTATCGCGTCTCTTTGTATTATTTAGCCCATTAGCCTAGTTATCTATTAGCGAATGAACGGCGAGTCATAGGTTCGACTTCCAACCCTGATAAATATTTTGTGTCAAGCTGTAAAAGAAGTATAATATTATATTTGCCTTACTCTCTATCTTCCCTTCTCTCTGTCATTGTAGCTACTAACATGGCAGTAGAAGCCAGTAGCGGGAACCCCTGATTTCTGTGCTATGTAGTAAGTGTTCTGTTCTGTGTAGAAAGTGGATGCTTGTGGAATTTGTGACTAAAATTCTGTCGATTTATTGCACTACGCTTCGTCTTACACAGCATATTTTGTAGCCCGAAAGTATTAACTTTACAATAAAGTCAATTGATCTGAGGGGAACGTTTTTTTTCTAAAGGATTAGTCTGTGGAACTTATATATACGAGTAACTGTTTAATACAGCAGTTAAATATATTTGATCATAAGAAATAAGAAAATTTGTTTAGACAATTAAGGAAAAGTGGCATTATAATGGATTGTGCCATTAAAATATGTACCATAAGAAACATTTAGATTCTTTGCATTATTCATTTTATTATAAAACGTTTTGAACTTTGGAAATTGAATAGAAATTTCTTAAACATAAAATAATTGTGTCTATATAAAACATCTACATATTATGTTATTTTATATTATAACTTTAAAAATGCAGTATGTCTCTTTCAAGCTCTATGGATAGGTTTATGACTAGGTTCTGTTCGAATGCGGTATTTTCAAAAAAAAAATGGGTTCCAACGCGAACTGCAGGAACTCGGATTATCTGTGGCGTTGCAGGAGCCGAGAAATAAAACGTTCCTGCGGGACGCCATTCGTTCCCGTACCGCTTGCGACGGGATAACGTGTCTTACGGAATGTTCCGCGAACATTTTCCTCTCAATATATGTAATAAATAAGGTGAGCGCCATAAAGGAACAAATCGTCCACCTGTAAGAGAAATGTGCTTATTTCGTTCATAACTTTCCAGTTTATACACAATGAAATCGGTGATATATATTATTGCTCTGATCACAGTAACGATATAATAATAGTTATTAGTTTCTATCGGTACTTAGGTGGTTTTTCAACGGCCTTACATTGGCATTACATATGTTTTTTTTTCACAAAAGTTATGCCCTATTCATTAATTACTGTATCTTCCACAACTGAATCTGCTTCAGATCTGGAGCGAGACAGATACTTTATTTCTCTTAGGTGTGGTTTCGTGCGTATTGACCATCCATTATTGTATAAGAATGGCTACCTATCTACCTAACTACCTTTATAATAGCAGAAGCCTAGTGGCTTAGAACTCAGATGTAAAAATAATTAATCGTGAGTGTTATGAAGTACTTTAAACGTTAACAGTAACACAACCAATCGCTATGTGCCCGAGGTGCCGCCAGTGTTGGGTAAATCTCCGATAACTTTTTCACAGAATCCCTTCTTGATTTTTGAAATTCAAGTGCGCTCCGAGCATTATGGAAATTGATTCGAGAATCACCGGCGTAATATGCCTTAAGATATAATAAAAATAGGTACTCTTTATAAAACTTCGGCGGAAGCGCGGAGCTTTACGGAATTCACAAACATTTTGTTTATAAGATTTTTCTTTTCACTCAGACTTAATATAAAGATACGGCACTTGTTTTATGTTATTCCGCGATGGTTTAAGCAAGTGGCTATTTTACTGTCTGACTTAACGCGGAACGTTTGTCGGCGGAGTTGCTAAGTGCTCGCAATAAATTGCTCAGTGTAGGTATAACTCTCAGGTACTCCTTCATCACTCAAGCCTCTCCGGTTCAACGTTAAATACTTTTTCTGTTTCATTTATCTTAATGTGACTTTTAAACATCATGTTACGAACAAATTGGTAGTAGGAGTGTGCTACACTCCTCTGCTTACCCCTTCGGGGATTACAGGCATGATGTTGCGTTTTTTTTAACTTTACTAACAACGGTCTTTTGCGACGAGAAATTATATAGGTACCTGTGTTTTTGAACTCGTCAGTGTTTTATGCTGCTATTGTTTTCCTTTAATAGGAGGTAAATATTTGTACTCGTACTTAATGGCAAGTGCAGCTAATGTTAGCGCTGATATGAAACAATGTGCCAAAATCCATTAATTTCAGCGATAAATGAATATCGGGCTCGCGTATTCTTGCCGTTTGACAGATGCGCGGTATTTGTCAGCGCGCTTCGAGCGCTGCCAGCCGCTGAAAGCTAACGACTCGCAGACATGAAATAAATGCGAATGATTTTATTCAATGTATAACAAAATATACAAGCGTCGGATGCGCTTAATTATTTTATGCTGCGTTATTATGAAATTATTGCTTATTCATTGTACGCTGGTATCTACTGCATGGTTTTATATTCTGTCTTTTATCGGCGTGCTATGATTATTTTACTTTAGGAGACAATACCTACTGGCCATATAATGTTCGATTCGTGCAAATTTAATATTATTCATGCATACAAATATTACTTTGTATATTACATAAAATTCTGTATTTTCCTTCATTTCACAACTATTGGAAATCACAAGTTCTTGCTGTTTATAATATAATTACAAATAATAGCATCAGAATAACGATCGACAACGCTGACTTAGTGGCGTTGAACAATAAATAATGTTTTTATATTATAAATGCTACTGAAAGGTGAAAGTATGTAACGTTCGGTTTTATATTCAAAGATAATATTCAAGCTTGTAATTTTTTGAAGAGGTAGGCAGAAGAGGTCACACGTCCTTGGGGTGAGCCTGTTATACACATATACATTTGTATAGGAGTAACGTTATAAGGTATGTTTACTAATGAATGACTTAGCATTAATACATACTAATTGGGTATTAGCTGACTACCACAGCTTATCCATCGGTGGTAACTACGCCTGCAATGTATTATTAAGCGTTCATATTATTAATAACTAATTTAATTCATGAAGACGGTCCTACCTATTTTATCTATCGGACATGCGGACACTAAAACATGCACTGACAATAGAACTCCAGCAAGTGCGATATCAGTTTATATCGATTACCTTCCGACTTGTGAACTGATTACGATGGAGATCGTTACATTTATATTTTACATCCATCCATCAACATGCGCATTGTAAAATTACAATAAAATGATACAATAAAATTAGTATAATGGTTCATGCATATTCCTAATCCTTATTAAATAGGACCATTAACATTTAAAAAAAATTATAATTACGCTAAGGCGTGTGAAGTCTGCCTACCCGTATTTGGTCAGGGTGGCAGACTACGACCTTAAGCCTATCATCGAGAGGAGATCTGTATTCCAACAGTGGAATGATAAAATTGTCAGAAAAACACATGCTTTAAGTAATAATTTAGATTACATATCAACGTCATAAAATATATTACACGTTAATACGTAGATATGTAACTAGGGATTCTGTAGGCGGAGGCTAATTGCATTACGTTTCTGCAATTCGCCTTAATGCCAATTAATAACTAACTAATACCCAAACATTAACGCCTAAGTAAGTCGTTATTGTAAGCTGGCTAAAGCATCTATAGTAATTTTCGACCTTATTGCCATGGTTTTTAAGTGTTGTCTCAGGGAGTTTCTTTGGTTAAAATATGATACATATTAATTATCTATGCTGAGAATAAGAAAATGTTTAAACAATACTTCATAATGTAGTTGCAAGCGCGATTGTCGATCGGGAGGTCCTGGGTTCATATCCCGGGTCGGATGCTATTGGATTTTTCTAATTTAGAATTTCTAGCAGTGACTCTCAGTCTGAATTGTGCCCGGTGTATGGCAATAGGCTCACCACCTATTCCAT